>WBNH01009349.1:196476-220797 GCA_013401255.1 Urocolius indicus | reverse complement strand
GGGAATCAGCCAGTCCTCCCAGTTTGGTGTCATCAGGGAACTTGCTGAGGATATACTCTGTCCCCCCCATCCCAGTCACTGAAGATGTTGAATAAGACTGGTCCCAGAACCGATCCCTGAGGAACTCCACTGGCCACAAGCCTCCAACTCGATTCTGTGCCATTGATCATCACCCTCTGGGCTCTGTCATTCAGCCAGCTCTCGATCCACCTCACTGTCCACTCATCCAAGCCCTACCATCTGAGCTTTCTGATGAGGATATTGTGGGAGATAGTGTCAAAAGCCTTGCTGAATTCAAGGTAGAAGACATCCACTGCTCCCCCCTCATCTAGCCATTCGGTTATGCACTCATAGAAGGCTATCAAGTTGGTCAAAGAGGATTTCCACTTGGTGAATCCATGTTGACTCCTCCTGATAACCATCTTTTCCTTCATACGTTTAGTGACAACATTCAAGATGAGTTGGTCCATCACCTTGGGCCCCAAGGTGCTCAGCTGGCGAGGGAGGATCTGTGGTCTGAATGCTCTCAGGATTGTCAGAAGATGCAATGTACCTCTGTGGCACAGAGGCTGGGAAGGGGAAAAAATTGAAAACCCAAGAAGAAGCAGCAGCAAAAGAAGAAAATGAAGGGAGAATATAAGAGAAGACCAATAAGGAAAATAATCCCACTGAGTATAACATAGCCTAATATAGTGAAGCAAAGCAAAGCAAGGCAAGGCAAGACAAGTCCTTGCAGTGGTTGGCCATAGAGTTTTGGTAGGGGTGGACAAGGGAGGTTCTGAGAGGGATCTCCCATCATGAGATGTCCCAGGTAGTTAAAGACTATACAAGTTAGGTCAGAAGTCTGAGACGAACCTTGCTGGGAGTCTGAAGATGGTCAGAATATATGATGGAACCTCTGTGGCAAGAAGATTGGGGAAAAAAAAAAAAAAATTAAAATTTTATGTAAATAATAAATCATTTATGAAATTATCAGCACAATTTTCATCTGAGAATAACAGAGAAAATAATGAATAATTTTTGCTTCTTTCCTCAAGAGATGTTTATAGCTAAATTGCATATATGGGATCTTAATACTCAGAATATGCTTTTAGATTGTGAACTTGTGTTATTTGTATTGATATAGTTTGGACTTTCAATCCTTTCTTTAGTAAAGCCTCTTAAAGAATACATTTGATAATTAAGCACAAGAACAGACTTAAGCCCAGAAAATTAGAAACCATTAATTAATACAGTTAATTAATAATTAATAAGCTGAGTAATGGAACTAGACACAAAAGCTGCATTTGGTAAGGACAGCAGGGCTGACTTCAGCATTCACACAAATATCACTGTGTAGTTTTACATCTTGTCCAAAAGACTATAAACCAACTTCTCTTCACTTTTACCCACATGCTAAGTTGGAGTGACATTATCTGAATGTTGTAATGATATTGATAAAGGCAGTTTTCACATGCCTCAAGTACCTAGTTAATCTTTCAGTTATGACCTCAGGTGGCTGTGATAAATGGACTGGAAGTAATCGTCAAGATTCAGTGGGATTAAATAATCTAACTGAAAAATACTGTTAAAATTGGAGATGGGCGATAAGAATGCCAGATTTTCTGTGGTCTAAATTTCAGACAATTCACTGAGATTGGTGGGATTGGGTTTTTTTTGGCTTTTATTTCTCATCTATCTCACCTTGCAATACATGCATAATCAGTCTACATGATCCAAACATTGTTTTGTAAGATTACTGATAGCAGAAAGTAGAGTAACATTTTAGATATACATAGGTTAGAAAAGTGTTCCTCCTTGAGGAAAACATTTTCATCAGTTCTTTTGCATTTCTCTCATATTTCTTATCAACTGTAAAAGCATGAAGAATGTATCACATAATACAGTACATATTTTCTCTGTTCAGTTATCAAGATCTTGATATGTTACTTGCTGGTATTTTTTTTTTAAATTTATTTTAAAGATGGCATTAAAATTCACAGCTCTTGTAAAAGGAACATAAAATTCACTGAAGGGACAGATTTACAGAATTTTAAAGCAAATTTCAAATGCTCAGCTGTCATCATACCATCCGTTGCAATGAGTATAAATAACTTCCCTTTAATACATGAAGAATTAGGAGGGAAAAGAAAAAGATATTTGCATTGCAAGAAAACTCCAGGTGCTTCTACAGTTATTTGGGACATTTTCCAGTTGACAATATGGAAATATTGTCACTCAGGCCAGAAATCTTGTTGCTATGGGGACACAATAGCAGCATCATTTGACAACTTGGCAGTTGTTAGAGTTGGCAGAGAGAAACTCGGAGAGAGGGGCTGTTGGATGATTTCAGGTTGGTGTGCATGAGGGATGGATGAGTGGTTTAGGAAGGAAGAACATTGAGAAATTTATTCAACCTTACAAACTCTCCACTTTTTCTTTCTTTCTTTTTTTTTTTTTTTAAAGGTGGAGTATACCAGCTTAGAAGCTCAACATCTTTGAAACAATAAGGAGAGAAAACCCATATTCAGACATCAGGTAGCTATGCATCCATCCTGGAATGCATATAAATTGAACTGCAAAAAATTAGGCAAGAACTGGCAAAGAGATTAAGCTGCAGAGAAAGCTAGTATGATTTTGACTGTTCCCTCTGAGGAGTGATTTCATAAACCAAGAAGATTATAGTTCTTCTGTAGTTCAGATGTGATGGTAGTTAGAATATTATAGTAACTGCAGCTCCTTACATAGAAAGTCTGAAATTAACTAGTGAGAATTTAAAACCACATAGCAGCAATTATAAAAAAACGGAGACTTTTATAAAGATGAAAGAACTAACACTCTCCAAGTTGGCTGAATGTCAGATAAGATGCATGTCACAAGTTCACTAAATTTCAAGACTCTGAACATCAAAGCAGTTAAGGAAATATTTAGTCAAATGATAGTATTCTTGGAAGAAATTGGGATGGAACTTAGGCAAATAACATCCAAAATAGATATAAGGGAAAGAATCCTGCTGCAGCATCTATTACATTACAGAATGATCACAGTTTCTGAGGTATTCTTCACTTTGAAAATCCCAATTTACGTTGGACAATGCATTGGAAAAATATGCATTAGACACAATTGTGCACTGTGTGTCACATGAGAAATATATTAATCTTTCTATTTTTAATACTGGGAGGGAGTGAGCAAAATCTGGTGACTGCATGGGAGTGCTTTTCCAGCTGAAATAAATACAGGCAAAAAGGTGTGAAAAATGATTTGGTGGCAGTATATGAAGAATTGGAAAAGTGCTATATTTGAGTAATACACTTACATCCACAAAAACCTCTGGGTTCCAATGCTGCAGGAGGATGTAGGGTGAGAAATGATGTCTCAACTCAGTCATAGGTGAGGAATAGTGAAGTTTCCTAAGCTGCAGTGTGTTCTAAATATATTAGTGAGTGTGGGATTATATTATTGAGGGTGTTCAGGAAGGTTTTCTGTTCTTTAAGAGTTTTTGAGGGGAACACTTTCTTCCCTGTCTCCAACAGAAGAAAGAAACAAAGCAATGACTATTTTTATGTGATTATACTACAATATAAATATTAGGTGTGATCATAGTTTTTTATCTTTGTTTCTATCCAGGTAAACTCTTTCCTTTCTGGTCCCTTATAATCATAGCAGCTAGACAATTCCCCTTCCCTGTACAAATCAAAATCAATTAAAAATATCCCCAGAGGACTTGATTTTCAGAGAATCTACATATCCATACCTCTAATTGAAGTCAATGATAGCTGCAGGCATGTGGCATCTCTGAAACTCAGGCTCTACAGAGCTAAGTAAAGAAAAACATATGGATTTTGTAGGTAATATACCATGGGAAAAATCTCTAAATAGGCCCTGAAATAATGAAGCTACATGTTTTATGCTGTAGCCCAACTTGCAATCACTAGGCTGTCTCACCACAGGGGAAAAAATGGATATTGAGAATTATTGAACATTGCCAGTTTTTGCTGTGGATCAGCTTGAAGTTATTTAGCGCAGATGTTTCTGTAATTGTGACACACTGGGAAAATCCACATGCTCAATAGCCCTCAAACTTGCGCTTCCATCTGTGCAGTGTGATGATCTACAGTTACTGCACACGGCTGCAATATAAAACATAGCAGAATACTGTCTGGTTTAAGATCTGCTGAAAGAGTTTTCTTAGCACCGTCTGTACTTTGTATCTACCTGTCTTCCTATGGTTCTTTGTTTAGATGCAGTGAGTAAAATACATGTCTAACAAAAATAAGAGTATGTAAAGAACTGTACAAAACTTAACACTGTGGTTAGAAAGCTCTCATAATGTGAAATGACTGATAGGGTTTTAACAGTATACTGTGAAGTCCAACAGCATTTCTATTTATAGTCCTAGGTTGGTTTTGAGCCATATTAGTAACAACTGAAAAATAAAATACTTATGATTGCATTAGAAAAAGAGCATGATTTGACCCATATCACTGAAAACCTGAGTTCTGGAAAACATCTCCTCATCTTAACACCTTCTTAGCCTTTGATCACATCCCAAAAAGTACAGGGAAAATAACCCACCTCTTCTGATTTAACAAACACTTTGGAATCAAAACAGTGTGTACCAATCCAGAAAATTAGAGATGAAGACTTCTACTACCTTTGAAATTTAAATAGGCTTGAGTGTTAATTATTCATAACTTATTTGTTCAGCTCAGGCTACAAAGAAAAAAAGAAGGCAATGTTTCAGAATTTAGTATACAACTCAGTGCAGAAAAACAGAAGTTGTGGTTTGTACTAAACAGTCAGGGTGAAAGCTCTGCTGTCATATTTTTTCCTATGTTGCTGCTATTATAGGTCCCATTAGCTACCCCATCTAGAAAGCAAGTGGAAGTGTTATCCCAGCCCTTGACTTTATAGCCCTGGCAGCAGGCTGGGCTTGTCATTTAACTTCTCTACAGGGAGCATCTTTTTCTGTTCTGTAACTCTTCCTTGCAATCTCCCAATCCATTTTGTATCTATATCTGTTGAATTGGGAATTATAACAGTGTCACTTGAAAATGTTTCTAGTCATGCAGTCATGCTGAATACTACAAGAGAATTTCTGGGTTCTTGCATTTAACAAAAATCTTTTTGACTTTGAGAGATCAATGAAAAATACTTCAAAAATAGACCATAAAATAAAAAAGTTGTCTGGAACACTCATTTAATTCTGTCCTATAGAAAACTGGAACATTAATATCAGTGTTTCAGCCTTTGCTAGAAATGGGATCTGGAATTGTCAGAATGTCTATTTTACATCTTCCTTTCTTCCCTTTCAGACTTTTGCTCTGGAAGCTCAGCTTCATCATGATCTGAAAGAAAGAGCTGACTACATATAAGTGTTGCAGAACCAGCAGGTTTCTGGGATATGTTTTGTCCTGCTCTTGAATCAAACTATTTTTCTTCATTTATATTTATAGATGGTAGAGTCAAAGGTAGATATACCATGTGTAGTCATCCAGAACTACTGCACATCTGTTACTATATTTACATAACATTTACTTTCTCTCAAAAAAGCAGAAAATGTCTTGTGCCATATTACATAATATTAAGGCACTACCTTCTCTGGTTGCACAGACGAACTTTCTACCTAATATGCATCTTGAGAATCTAATACATAGATATCTTGAGGAATCCTCTGCAATAAGAATGACTACATTTTGTATGCTAAATCTAAAACCTCTGCAAAATGTATAAGGATGAAGAATGTCATGTTCTCCATTTTCATATTCTTTCCCTTATGGTATTTTCAAGGTTAAATTCGTGATGTCTGTCCTCCCTTTTCCTTTTTCCTTAGTTAATGTTTCTTTCTTTCAATATTTCTTTGCCTATTTGCAATGACTTTGGGGAGCCCTTAACAATATTTGTCAAAATGTAAGGGCTGTACTGCATTGTGAACTGTTTCTCTGCCGGCTCATCTACCACAGCTAATCAAGACTTTTTGGTCTAGATACTGCAACATTTTATACCTTTTAGCAGTAAATAAATGTTATTTGCTCAAAAGCTTTTAAATTATAACACATGGTGGGTGGTCAATAAGAGGTTTTCTAATGTCTATTAATATTTTTCTGAGATGGAGAAATAGTTTCCTGTTTAGGTAGTCTCATACATTTTCAAGTTGATTTCAACCACACCTGTTAGTAACACACAAGTCTAGATTATTCTTCCTGTGTCCCACGACCACATAGGAAGAGGAACACAGGTCCTAAGTCTGCATGTCTATGGAGTGAAGTTGGGGACAAGAAAGATTACCTGGATTTTGTTAGGTGCAACACACTCAGTTTATTATACCTCCTCAGCTGCTATGTGAGGAAAAAAAAGACCACAGCTTTGAGGATTTTCTAAATTTTATGCTTCCCCTGTTTCCTGTTCTGAGTTGTCCATATTGTTCTCTTCTGTCTGAAGGTGTTGGCAACCACTGTCTGCTCCAGAAGGTTCCAGAGGGGACTGAATGACTTAGACTCACTAATATTTCTCACCATTTTGACAGTTGCAGAAAAAAAGCACAGTTTGCAAAGGAAGAGGCTGTGCAACTTGATGAATGGTGCAGTCTCTGTATGTTCTTTCTAAAGCAGAGCTCAAATGTCATGTCACTGCTATCTGTTCTCAGCAATTTTCCTTTTTATCCAGTTAGTATCAGTAGGCAGCTCCTTCCTCCCAAATAAAACAAGATGGGTTTCACAGAAACTTTTTCTTTGAGTTTCACAGAAACTCAGATAGAAGCATAAATCAACTGTATTTAGGACCTCTATTGAGTAAATCCCCCATTTTGCAGTACTGTTTACCCATGTATATTTCAGTACAAAACTTTGAACTTTATCCCCAATTACCTGTTTCCATTTTGGGGTTCAAAAATGAAAACCACATAATACAGAACTAGTTTAAGGATGTTATAAGCATCTCTGTGTTAAGAAATATAGCACACAATCACTCAAGATTTGTTAAAAATTATCTAATCTTTGTTTCTGATTTTATGCTTACAAAAAACTAAAGAGGTAATTTTACAGACATAGGGCATTTAAACTCATATAAGGTCTAACACATTTCTTTTACTGAAGTTATATTTGTATAGAAGTTATACTTTTAATAGCTTTTTGATTGATTGCAAAATGATTATTAGAAATCTCAAGATATTTTCACAATGATGAGGATATCCAGATGATTTGCAAGTAAACAAGAATATCAGGTAATTCTTTACAGAGATTTTTCATAGTAAGACATGGATGAAAATGTCAAAATCGGCACACTATACATTTCAAAGTTCAATAAACTCACAGTAATGACCTGATTTGTTTGATTTTTGTTTTCTTGAAATATTTCTGGAGTGGAAGTAGGTCATAGATAGTACAGTACAGGTAGATTTTAAAATGTTCTTATCCAGTAAATTACATAGACTGAGAACTACTAAATTATGATACATCTTTCTGACTCAACTGCACTCTTTTCTCTCCATAAGTTTCTACAATAAGAGCTCTGTAAAAGTAGAACACCTCTATTTTTTATCCTATAGGTAATATGTATTTGTGGCTGGTGTCTCTGCTCCACAGTACTCAGATTTACTTCAGTGGCCAGGAATCATGAAATCCTAGGACTAGAAAAAAACTTCAAGAAAACATCTCATCTTTTTTTGTTAGTTTATCCGCTATTTAAAGCAAATGCCATCCTTTAGTCTTTTCTACTTTGACTCTATCAACTCATTTCCTTTAGTTTTTCCCCATAGGCTGTATTTTTAAACTTCTGATCTTCCCTTTAATTTTTTTTTTTCCTTAGACTCTCTGCATTGATCTGAGTTTATTGAAGTGTAGTGCCCAGGAATAGACACAATAGTCCATCTGAGGCTATAGTGTTGAGTAAAACATTGAACAGAGCAGAGGGTTTACTTCATATTTCCTTCCAGTCATACTCATTCTTATACATCCTGCTATATATATCCTAAGACATTTGCCTTTTTCACAACAGCATGACACTGCTGACTCATGTTCTCTTTGTGACCCCTTACAATCCCTCATTTACTTTTTTATAGAACTGTTTATAGCAGGTTATTTTACATCCCGTATTTGTGTTGTTAATTATTCCTAAGCATGGCATCTTATATTTACCACTACTGAAGGTTGTCAGATTTTCTGTCTGTATCTCCAATTTATTAAGATAAACTTGAATTCTGTCCTTGCCCTTTAATATTCTTCAATTACTCCCAGCACATGGTATCTGTAAACTTAATAAGCTTGGTCTCTATTCCTTTCAGGTCATTAATGAAAATATTGAACAGTACCAAACCCAGAAGAGATAGACCATTAGAATTTGTCATGCAGTGCATGTTTTTCTGATGAAAAAGAAACCAAGAATACACTTCCAGTGTCCTAATATATGCATGTAAATATTGGCTGAGTACTGACAATACGATTTTATTTCAGCAGTTAAAGATTTTGTTGTAATTTGAATTCAAAACAAGGGTAAATAATATTTCTGTGAAGATGAATGTACATTTGTGAGTGAAAAGATTAGCTTCTCAATTTTTATCTGTCTATATATATCTTTATAGACTTACCATAGATTATATCTGTGATCTTAAAAATCCTACCATCAAAAATTATGTTGAAAACTATAACATCTTGTGAAATATTTTGGCATCAATAAACAATTATTTAAAAAAAAAAAACAAACAGTTTATTCTAAAAGGTGCAAAGCAACTCTAATATCTGAAGCTGAAATACTGATTAGTAAAACTTTAGACTAGTTACAAGAAATTACAAGTAAATTAGAAAGAGGAAAAGTGGCTAGGGAAATCTTTCTGATAAAAAATCAATGGGTAACTTCATGTCCCTTCCCATAGCAGGGGGCTTGACTAGATGATCTTTAAAGCTCCCTTCCAACCTAAACCGTTCTGTGATTCTATGAGTCTGTAAACTACAGTGCTCAGAATTTTTCAGACTTAAGTGGGTAGGTATCCCATAAGGACCAGCTCTGCCCTTACAGGCAAACAAGCCCATCTCAAGGCACCTAGAGAATTTATGCACTTCACAAGTCTATAGCTGCTCATGCCAAAGAACACATGATCTCCATTAGGCACCACAGAGGAGGAAGTCAGTTCATCTGAGCTCACTGTGATTCAGTGCCTGCAATTGTCTACAAGGCTTAGCACACCATGGATTTTTTAGATTTTTACAGGTTTCCCAATATTAGGAATTTAAAGCAATGGTACTCTGTTTCTTTGAGATAGTCTAGTTCTTATAATATCATGCTTATTAGAATCCCCACAGAGAGAGAAAAATCTTTACTATTTTAGTTTAAAATGACATAATTCCTCTATGTAAAGAAAACCCCAAAACTACAATGACTGTAGTTTGAAGGATCTGCTTTTCACTTGTGAAGGAATAGAAAGCAAATAAGACTTTTTAATAAATGTCTGTTACAGGTTATTTTCAATTTCTGTCTTTATTTACTCCATGCAGCCAACAGTCCTACTCTTCCCACTCTTTATATGCCACTTTATATGGATAGTAATAAAGCACAAGAGAGAGAACAAACTGCTTGACAGATGGCAAAGGCACACTTAATGTGCTATTGGGAAAAGTATTACAGAAACAAGGACTATTCAGGAGCATACAGTGAAAAGTAGTACATTACACATAGGAGGATAAAGTTTTTCTGAATAGAGGAAGTGTGAATTTAGCCTAGCTCCAGTTTAACCATGGTCCCAGAGTCACTAATGTGCGTTAGCACTGTGCTGATTTCTAGAGGGAGGTCTTGTAGGGTTAGAGAACTATATCTAGAGACTGAGAAGAAGGTGATGTGTTATGATAAATACTTGCCACTGGTCTATTTTCCCTCCCTAACTGCAGAAAATCTGGCAGTTGGATATATTCATCAGTTTTGGCACAGTTCTTCCTCAAATCTCAGGACTCCCCTTTAACAACAGAGACTGAGATCCCTGCCAGTTGGAGGCAGCTACTTTGGGTCAGGTCGAGGTTGCCAAGAACCCATATAGAGTCAGTTTTCTCCGGTGGATGAATGTCTACTCCTGGACTCTAATTACAGACAGCAAGGAGAAATCCTTTGCCTTTTGTATCACTTTTGTGCTTGAGCAATCTGTGACTCACTGTACTCTGTCTTTGTAATGTTGTGTTACTGTTACTCAGCTCTGATTTTGACTTCTGTGGTTAAATTTAGTTTGGGTGAAGGCAAAACCAAAAATATAAGTAGGGAAGCTCAGGAAAGTTTTCATTAGAAAAAATTAACATATGAGGTCTTTTAGTCATATTTGATTTGCCTGACACACATGGTAATTTCCACTGAAATTATGCTTAGATTAATTAATAACAATTTTAGTTAATGTACATTTTTTAAGTTAGGGGAAACTCCTACACATTGAATCTGAATTTGTTTTCCTTCTTGACCTTTGCCTGTTTACATGATAACATTGTCAGAAAAGATTGTGTTTTACTGACTGTACACAGTATAACAGAGTCTCTGATCTCAAGTTGAACCCTAGACACCACTATAATGCAAATAATAAAAGTTTTTGTCAAGAGAAGCTATATATGTATTTATATGTAAGGATTTGTCTCCTGTTTTTTCATTCTTTCCTTTAGAAGTTTAGAGTGTTCTTTGCTAGTCACTCAAGTACTAAATATTTAGCATCAATTCATATGAAAGTTGCTTTGATCTTTGTGTAAATAATCAGACTCTTCTTCCCCCATAGGTCTCTTTCTTGAAAATGATTTCTTTCATCAAGTAGTTTGTTGCATCTCTGTGAACATCAATACTGTTTCCTTCAGAACTTCAAACAAATATTTCCTGCACGTTTACAGGAAACATATTAAACACTCTAAATGGCAACCTGCCTTGCACCTGATTCAACAGTTAGAAACTTGGGCAACTGAGTGATACAGACTTCTCCTGACATTATGGCAGATAAATTTCATATATGCAATATCTCTTCTGTAATAATGTTAAGTCACACACCTGCTTGTATTTGTGTATGTGTATATATAAGCAAATATTTATTTCTATAAATTATGTATTGATAGACTTTTACAGATATAAGAATAGTTTCTCTTTTGCATCCTAAGTGTTTAAATACTGATCATATAAACCCTGTAATTATATATTGCATCTAGTTACTAGTAACATTTCTGGAAAATCCCAAAGCCCAATGATAACAACTCTGACTGTCATTCAAGTGCAGATCCCTCATGGACAGAAGGGTAAGCAAAGATAAATGTAACCAGGAAGTGTGGGAGGATATAAAGCCTATCAAGATGGAAATTACCTCTAAGAAAATTCCAGCAACTTTCAAAAACAGACTGTTATCTCTGAGGCATGATTGGAAAGAAAAAAAAAAATCAATCTGGTCCTGCCTCTCCCCAGAATAGCTCACCCAAATCCTCTGAGGAACTCAGCTTTCTGCCTACCTCACAGATAAATGTTTAGCAAACTTTGAAGGGCAGATTTTACTACTTTTAAAATTCGTCTTCTTTTTTTACACAAGATTTTCACTTCTATCCTTCCATCGTAAAGTACTCCTTATTCACTTTGTTATCTGTGTAACCATGTGACCAGAACCTGGTCTTCAGTGTCTAAAATGTGATGTATTGGGCAGGAAGCCATGGATAATTTTATCCCTAGAAGACATATTTTCAAATTGTTGAGTATTTTCTGCAGAACTAATTTATTAAGAGTCTGAGAAAGAACAAATGATTCAAATGAGTGATTCTTTTCCCTAGCTAGCTTGCTGGCACTAATTTGTATGGTTGTCATCTTCACCTTGTCATCAACTCTGCAAATTTTGAGTTACCAGGAGGTCATTGGGAAGTTTTCCATAGAATTCCTGCTTTTTTTAGAATAAACCAGCCATCTGTGAAGCCAATCTTAATAGCTTTACTGCCTTTGAGCACCCTATTCTTTGCACTTAAAAAGCTCTGAAATAATTTTAACTGAATCAAACTCATAAATTATAATATCTGGGAAACACTGCAAAAAATTTCTTCTCTTTGTGATATTTATATTCTGACTCAACTATCATTTTCAGTGTCCTGCTTTGGAGCTCCATTTTGACATTATTTATGCTGCAGTTATATGCTTCACAATCAGTCAAGGCCCTACTATATAATTCTAATTTTATTAAGTGATATGAATATTGAACAGCTAAGCTTGGTTAACTTTGAGCAAAGGCACTCTTTATTCTTCCTGTCTTACGACTCAGTTAATATTCCAAATAAATTCATGGCTTCCAAATAGGTACACAATTGGCCTTTAGTTAATCTTCAACCAAAGAGATTAGGGAAACTAAAGCCTGTTTGACCTTGTAGTATATTTGAATCTACAAACATTTTCAATGCTTTCTATTTTTTTTTTTTCACAAGAATTAGCTTTTCATTTGGTACTGTCCAAAAGGGAAAGTGCTCTCATTCCTGAATGAGCAGACATACACTCAGAATTCCAGAATATGCATGGTTTTACAGCATTTAGATATTTAACCATTACAACTTACACAGACTTTCTCTCTTTTGTTCCTAGCCAGTGTAGCTAATGTTTATATGTCATGGCTATCATTAATTCTTAGTTTGATTTTACTGTTCAAGTACCTTATATTATTTTCACAATGAGTGACTAATGGGTCTCCAGAGCCTTGACAAATGCAGTCAATGCTCAACAGATTGGAGTTTTGTGGAGACAGAACTAACATTGACTCCTAGACTTGTCCAGGAGTAAGCTGAACACATTTGGGAAAAAGATGTACCAGAATGCCTGGTGTGCTATTCCCAAGCAGGACACTAAAAGACAGTAGAGAGACTTACCATTTTCTGGATGGCTCTTGTCTTCAAAACAGATATTTGCATTCATCATTGTTGTTTGGATCACCATTAAGTTAAGAAGAAAGTGATATGTACACAGGACTGCTGATGGAGCACAGTGAAGGCATGAAAGTTGAGCAATAGCTGAAAAGCTTTAGTATGTAAATACATTTTGAAAATGTGAAATTTTTTTAATGTGTGTTATAAAAACCTCTTGCCTGGAGTCAGTTTGAATTTATAACCACTTTTTCACTGAAACACTTGGAAATGTAGGCCATGGTGTCACTTACCAGTCTTACCAATCACAAAGTCTTGAGTTTTGTCAGGAGCAGGACACAGCTCTGGAAGAGGTTTTGGATTGATCCAGGAATATAATCCCAGCCTTCCTATGACAATGTAATTTTGGAGCTTAATATTATCTTGGAGTTTATCTTATGGGTTTTAGTGAGAAAAAAATAAAAATGACCTCATTTTCTAGAGCCGTGAAAGTATATTAATGAAACTACATAAATACTAACTTGTCAGTTCATAATATCTCATTTTAGAGACAACCCTGTTATGAGGTTGACATATAATGATATATTTGACATTAAATTGAACGTTTGGAGTTGTTTCCCTTTCCCTCTGATGAATGCTTTCTAAAAGCTATGTTTTCTATTTGCTCATGTTGAAAACTATGACTAAAATGCATGTCACTGATAGTATTAAGATGTAACAAAAATGATGTCATTGTTTGGATTCTGGGCAGATAAACTTTAAAGAGAGTTTTACAAATATTATGACTATACTGTACATTCTTATTCATCAAATACACATTGTTTATATATTTATTTAACATAAAGATGACACTGTTGCAATGTTTCCTGACTTTTTGCCCTATTTGTTTAATATTTGAACTGCTTTTCTCTGACCTGCTTCTGCTGACCTAAGTATGAAAGCTGTTTCAGTCAGATTAGTAAAATACAATGAAGATCTACTTTTCAGGAAAAGAGAGGTGAGTTCAGGAAAAGGTTGGATGGGTTGGTTGGGAATATTTAACTGGAAGACTAGTCTGGTTTATTTTTTTAAACTCTGGATCGTAAAACTGTCTTTATTAGGCATTAAATCTCCAGTTAACCTGGTTTCTGAGGCCATTTAACCCATAGCAATTAAACTGATGGGTCAGTGCTATCCCTGGGATAACTCTATTAAGAGCAGTTGGATTACACCACCATTGGATTAAATTGTGATGGATTAAACAATTCCTCAGTATACCTCTGAAAAGTTCAATCTCTTTTAACACACTGGATTCAGGGGGTAAAAAACAGCAACAGTTAAAAAAATCATTGTGGTAGAGGGAATGAATTCCTGCTTTTCAGCTTCATATATCTCTACTGCACTCTTCCTTTCCTAGTGCCTGCCCTTCTTCCTCCTTTTGTCCTGTTGCTCCCAGTGCAAGGAACTAGGTCAAGGAAGTGGCCACCAACAATGCAGTACACATCTCATCATGCGATGCCATGAGCCATGCAGTATTCCATTAAGTATTGCTTAAATTTTTCAGTCTGTTTCATAAGACCTAATAAAAATCTGCTCTCCATGAAACAGTGGACAGAGGCAGTTAGTAAAAATGTGCATATTTCAAAAGTGGAGGTACTTTTCAGCTAACAGATGTAAACTAAATGTTAGTGATATTTCTAAGTGCAGCTCTAATGGAAGGACTTCAAACAGAGTTCCTTTTTGCCTTCTATTCAAAGAGAAAAAAAAGACCCTCCAAAGTCCAGCCATTTGTAGCTCAGGATCTTCATACTAAAAGAGAAAAAGATCAAATCTTTCAAATGCCATTTGGCATCAGTCACATCACGTTATGTAACATTACTGCCTTGTCACAACATAATGCACTGCGGAGGAATGACAAAAGGCATTTTTCACAGCTATGTTTGAAGAAGCTACAACACTTCAAACAGGAAAGTTAATATATTTTCTTGTTAAAAGACCTGCTCTAAGTAGAGACTGGAAATGTGCTCTTTTCTTGAGTCCATCTCTGGAAATACATATGTTTTTCAATCATGTCTGCATTGTATATATGAACATGATAAAGACAAAACCTCTTCACACTGACAAAAAAAAAATTAAAGACAGTAAATATCTATGTCCCAGTTTCTACAGGCTTATATAACAAGCAGAATGTTATGTGCAACATACACAGTTACATATGCTTGTATGGATTACCTTCCATGATTACTTTAATTTTGGTGATCCCTGGCTTAATAGTTTCAGCACAAATATTGAAGTTTCAGTAAATTTTATGGGGTTTTATTGCCATTTTAATGAAGTGAGAATTCTTGTGCCTGTAGGCATTTTCTCTGTCCCACAGTTCATATGATAATAGTAGCAATTTATTTTTCCTGTTCATCAGAAGGCTCCCTCTACCTTGTTTGTGCCATGCGATTCTACCCTATCCTTACCCTCATCTGCACTTGCTACCTGCTTTTTGTGCTCTCCTCCGATCTAACTCTGGCTGCCTGCCATCAGGTTTAAAGACTTCAGTAATGGCTTTTGTGTTAATCCCAGGCAATGCATGTCACAGAAATCAGATGTCAGCATTAGCCACATTGGTTATCTTGAGTCTCCATCAACTCTAGCACTTGAACTCAGTTACATCTAGCGCTGATGTATAAAGGAGTTCCTGTTCTTTGGCAGCTTCATGGTCTTGTCACCTTTGACTTATTTTCCCAGCAGTGTTGTGTCCTTTGCCATGCTAAACTGCCATTTCTGGAAATGTCACCTCCTCAAGCAGAGAAATTATGGATATAATGTATCAGTGCCAAGAATGAATGATTCAGTAATTCAGCGGTGCCTGAAAATGTCAGTTCTAGAAATATTCATACTTTCTTAAAGTTTGACTGTGGCTCAGACATGTTAGTCCAGAGAAAAGGGACTGAAAAAGTGGAAGAATCTGCTTAGCTTGTTTTCCACAGTACTTCTGGGGAGGATTTGTTTCTCTTCTGAAACTCCTTTGCTTCCGACCTGGAGAGTCTGAGTGGATTAGGAAGACCAATTGTGCTAATTAATATCATGATGTTATGATTCTGCAGGATGTAGATTATATCTGTTAAGACTACACTAATGTTACTTATGATCTTATGACTGTACAGGATGGCCTCAATACTTTCAGTTATTTACTGGCATCTGACCTTATGGTATGAAATCAAAGCCTATGATTAGTTTGCAATGCAGTGGGATTCAGCCTTCTCTGGAATAACTTCCAATTTATATGAGTGCAAGTAAAAAAATGAGCTCTTGGCGTAACAGTAAAAGGAAAATTTGAAGACTGTTAGATGTGACAGCTCAGGAATATGGGCTATTAGGCTTACAAGAAAAAAAAAAGTACATTAAATTCACACACCTTTGTTAAGAACTACATGAAAACTTCAAGCTTGCCAGTCATGATGAAATATTTTATAGTTCTTTACCTATGCTTGCAGATGGAAAGAAAGAAAGAAACATTAAAATTGTCTTAGAGAGAGACAAATTTCCTTTTTTGCCCATGATAGTGGTGTTCAGACAACTACTGTTTTAGTAGATTCAGGATTATTTATTGCTACTAAAAATGAAAGGGTACTAGTTCCCATCCCTGATTTAAAAGAAATTTTTCATTTTTGGTTGAGAAGAAAATAGAGAAATACTGTGTATCATAGAATCATAGAATGGTAGGGGTTGGAAGGGACATTTAGATATCATCTAGTCGACTTCAGTCGGTACCTTGGTTTTAAAAAATACAAAAAAACCCCAAGAATATTTGAAGTATGGTTTGAGCTTCTGGTCTTAAAGAATGTAAATTAGATAAGTTCTAATTGTTAGTTTTGTGATCACAAAGGTCATTTGATTGCAGACAGGTTGTTTACAAGACTGAAGCTCATTGCTATTAAGTAAATGATGCCAATAACTTAGATAAAATCTGCTCATTTATTTCATATCACAACTATCATTAAACTCAATGCTGAATTTCTTTCCTTGAAACATATCTGAGATACTTCTGCATTTAGAAAGTAAATTTTAAAAGGGAATATATGATCCATTTTTGAACTTTCCATATGATCGGTAAAAATAAAAAAAGTAGCAATAAAGAATGCCTCCATATTTTCTCTTCAACTAGAGGAAAGGGAAGGAGAAGAAAAGTCAATACTTGGCTGGAATCACGAGCAGCTTGTTGGCTGAGTAAATCAGTCAGGAGCCCTGCAGCTGGTCAGCTTCACCTCACCGATAAATGTCACAACTCAATGCTGTCAATATGAATTACCAGAAAAGGTTTCGTAGAAACTAGGGATGAGGGAACTACTTTCCTTTGAATGAATTAAACAGGCCAAAATCATACTGAAACAAGATTACAATAGCTTGCTCTGATTGACTAGGCAATTATTTAAATGTACCCTGAAGGTAAGACAAGTCAAGGAAAATAATGCAGGCCAGGTCACAGAATGCATGAAATTTGTGACTTTAACGGCAGTTTGAGAGGTTAAGCTGTATTAAATCACAAAGCAAATTCACTTTAGTTTCCAGGGCTAGGAAGCATGAGCTTTCTATATAAAATTAAGACAGCCAAATAACGTTTGAAGTTACTCCGGAAAGATTTCTTCCCAAATCACAAGTTGCTTTGTGCAGCTTCAGCAGACTTCCTCACAGGAGGGGGCAAAGACATCTTCCTGCACAGCTGGGCTCCCACGACCCACCCTCCAGGAGCAGGAGGTAGCCACTGGGTCCAAGTCCTTTCTATTGCCTCTTCAGGATAAGAGGAGAACTCTGAAAACATACAATAAACCCAAATTAGCTTCAGTCACAGAGAATAAGGAGCATCCACCAATTTGTGAGCCGGCTGGGTGGTAAGCACTCCTGACATTTGTTACCAGAAATAACAGTGAGTGGGTAGCTGCCTTGAAACAGAAAAGCTTAGATTTTAATCGCTGCTTCTACACCTTGTCCTCATGTATTGCATGTTAAGCTGCACCCAGTTGTTGCCATTGGACCTGACAGGATGTTGACGTGGCAACATGTAATTTGGAAAAAAACAATAAAATGGTGACAATTGAAAAAAATGCTATTTTTATGTACCTGAAAAGTACATGTCCATGTCCTACCAGTAGTTACTATGCTAGTCAGAAAATGGAATCCCCTTTTCACAGAAAATCTGAACATTTAAACTAAAGAAGAAGTCATGATTACAGGAAAAAAAAAAAGACAAAAAAAAGAGAAGATCTTCACAGTAGAAAAACCTTCTTGCAGAAAGAAAGAATTTCTAAAAACTGAAATGAGATTTTTATTTTAATTGAAATACATAACCTAGCAATGATAAATTATTTTCACTTCAATAGCATCAGTTATTTTTATTCAGCAAAGCAGAAAATGGAATTTAAGAGAATAAAAATATGTCAAACAATTATGTAAATATGAGTGTCTTTTTTATTCTGAACAAAACCTGAAAAAACTTGTGACTGACCAAACTGCTCACTCACTCTGGGTGTTTTAACACAGTTTAAGAAATACTACTGTGTTCTTAAGGATACAAAAGAATAATGCCAATCAGAAGCATGATTTCTAAAACAAGAATATCAAGTGCCCCAATGCAAAAATGTAAAAGTCAAACATTACAACATCATATTTTTTTTCCTAAAAGGAATTCTTGGTGGCATCGAAAGGACTTTGTGAAACGTTTTGATGTTGAGTGTCTTAATTAATAGAAAATGATCCTGTCAATCTTTCAAGCAATTCTTTATTTCTTTATGTAAAAAATGGCAATGCACTCAACATTTAATCCAGTATACCTACTTAATCCAGATATTTTCCTATAATATTCAAATAAAATCTCAAATCAAGAATATTTCCACTTCATTAAAGAAATATGTTCTGACTTTATTCAAATGAATCAAGGAAATAATATAGTTTAGACTTTCTTTCCAATTGAATCTCAAACTAAAATGGACAAGTACATTATTTTGATTATAGCAAAATTGTGTTTCTTAGTGAAAATAAATATTCCAGGACTGCGTAGAAGAAGATAACAAAACAAAGGATGAGAAAACCCGACGAGTTTTTTATGCAGTGAACAGTTTCTCCAGGAGGATGTTGTACGAAATGGTGTCAAAGGCTTTATTAAAGTCCAGGTAGACCACATCCACAGCATTTCCTCACCCACTAAATGTGTCACCTTGTCATAGATGGAGGTCAAGTTAGTCAAGAAGGACCTGCCCTTCATAAACTCATGCTGATTCAGCCTGAGTTCCTGATTGTCTTGTTCCTCATAAAGTTACAGAATTGCTTTTAGCTTCTTAAAAAAAAATCTCATTACTAAAGACAACTGTATTGACAATGAAATAAAAATTAGAAAAATTCACATCCAGAAATGAACACACTTGAAAGCAAATAAAAATTAGAAAAATTCACATCCAGAAATGAACACACTTGAAAGCATTTATCAAAACACATCTTACGTGACTGTTCTTAGGAGTGTACAAATGACAATAACTGATTTGATGGATCTTATCTGTATGTATCGTAAAATTCCTGAATAGATTAATTTTGTCAAAATATTTCAGATGTCTTCAGGATTTAAGTCTATGTTTTCAAATTATTGTCTTGGAAATACTTGATGTGATCTGTGCAAACCACAATGTGTGGATTATACAATGTTGACTATAACTGCTATTGTTTTATAAACAATTGCAACATGTTTTGATCCTTTTCATTTTTTAAAACTAAACTCCTGTTTATAAAATTTTATATTAATTAGATGAAATTTAAATTGATGTTTATAAAATACCTATTTAAAAAAATCAAAAGCTTAGTTTTAACTCTCCTCATGAACCAGTACAGAATAAAAAGCAAAGAGGAAAAAAAAGTGAAGAAATAACAAACTTCCTTAATTAGCCTCATAACCTTGAAGATAAAAGATGGAAATATCATTATTAGCTTGGTCGAAATAACTTTAGGGCTTTGTCTTTCTTTAGATTTGGGGTTTATAAAATGACTGTCACCAAAGCCGAATTCAGACCTTCTGTGGTAGTATAGAGTTGGATATGCAAGTTCAGACAAGAGAGAGACTCTTCTCTCCGTCTGGACCTGGCTAGTGTTATTAAGAGTGGTGGAGAATGCAGAATCGCAGCAGAGGCAGACAGGAGCCAAGCAGTAAATTGACCTGCTCATCTCCCTGTTGGAACTCTCCCAAAGAGCTCTTATTTTATACGATAAACACCTCCATTGCTCACTTGAAGGTCAAGTGACTGCCAATGTCTCGCCACTTCCCAGTCTCTCAGTACTTAAGAATTTCTACATTATATTATCTTTTCCATTCACATCATCGGTTGTTTTTTTTGTTTGTTTTTTTTTTTTTAGCAGAAGCGGCCATCAGAAAACTATAGCTACAAATAACAGTCTATAAAAGTCCATAGATAGTCCATTCTTACAAATTTCAATCTAACACTGCAGGCAATAAATCAATGTTTTGCCCTTATGTAGCATCATTTATCAGCAATGTCAAAGTTCCACAGCAACATTAGCCTTCTGTAAAGTGGAATCTGAACCCCTAGGGACACTCCTGGGAGATTGCAAGGACATTGTTCATGGAATTGACTTTACATGAAATAAAAAGCAAACTTGGATTCTCACCTCATCTCTTTCCTCTTTCAGGAAGACATATGCCACTTGAAGAACAGAAAGAGAACAACTTTCATGTATCTTTAGTGGGAAAAAGTTTCCTTAAGTAATTCTTTTCAAGACAACCAAGAGGCAGACAGAACAGTCATAGCTTTTGAGAGTCCTTGTGAAGTGGAAATGAATATCTATATGTAAATCAACAAGCTAGTTCCCCAATCAGAAATAAAACTAGAAGTCACAAAGTCTTTGGACAGTAGTTATAGCCTATTTCACAATTATCCTATCCCATCATTCTGTGTCTAACACAGAAGAGGGACAGGCTATGGTAAAAGAGAAGCATTGTTTTAACCAGCTGCTCTAAAGCAAGGACAGTAAGAAGTACAGAGCTCATGTGTGACATCCCTCTCCCAGGGACCACTGTAAAAGCAGAGATCATCAGCTGCAGTCTGTAGAGGAACACAAGAATCACAGCTCTCATTCAAGGATCCAGTAATGGGATTGCACTGCCTTCCACATTACATTACCACTGTTCTCCAAAATATACAAATGTTCTAAGTGCTAAAGACACAAATTTATGAGAACTACAACTACATTAGCACAGTATGAGTTCCCTAGACTCATAAATACTAAATATCAAACATCATTGCTTTGTGCATGTGCAGAATAAGTGTTTCCTACTAGTTATCTCTTACATTTTTGAATCACAGAATCGTAGAACATTAGGTGTTGGAAGGGATCATCTAGTTCAACCCCGCTACAGAAGCAGGTTCACCTAGATCAGGTCACATATGAACATGTCCAGTGCACTTCCTGAGTGCTGGCCTTGACCGTAAAGGCTGAAGCAAGGAAAGCATTCACTACTTTGGCCTTCTCTGCATCCTTGGTCACCAGGACACCCTCTGTATTTAGTAGCAAGCCCACATTCCCCCTCGTCTTCCTTCTGGTGCTGATGGACCTGAAAAATGCCTTATTACTGTCTTTAACTTCCCTGGCTAAATTTAATGAATCGCTATTTATTTAATACTCTAGGACTGAAGGAAAGAAAAACTCAGTGTTACAAAAATAAATCTCATAATCATGCCTCGTCAGTTTTTCTTACTCATTATAACTTAATAAACTTTTCTAGAATCATCTTGGGACAACAAGAGTAAGGTTAGATGGAATTGGGAGTCAAAATAGATACTCACTACATCTACCTGTGGTGCACACAGTAAGTGGTCCATAAACATCAAGACAAATTGACAGTGCTTCCAATTTTGCCGTGTGAAGACACAGAAGCTGGTGATGACTCCAACTAATGCATCAGAAGAAATCAGTGGAGAAATATGAGTACTTATTTGCATGTTTGTGTACATTTTTCAGTAGCAGCTCCTTTACAAACCATGCATCCCTGAAAGAAGTCATTGATACGGACCATACCTCTCCATCTTGTAATCTGAAATATCTGCATACCTAACGCATAGGACTGGAAGTACATTTACTACAGTACAGCTTCCCCTCCCTCCCCATCTCTCACCAACAGGTTAACCAAAGCTGCAGTCTATTAATCTTCCTTAGTCTCTAACCTGCCTGTCTGCTGTTCTGAGTTACAGGGCTAGACATATAATCTGGATGCATTTTCTGTATTCAGTTTTAGAAAGATGGTCTGGATTCTTTTTAATTGTTCCTTTAGCAATACTGCCAGTGATCGGAAACTTGACCTTCCAGTCAAATCAGAAGAAATCAATGCATGGTCAATTTATGCAAAGGTATTTTGTGTCACTGCTAATATGAAAGAATTTATTAGCATTCTAATAATGCTCTGAGATATTTCAGAAAATAGAGTATGTCTGTCTCAGAAAATAAATGTGATAATTTTTTCTTTTTTTTTTTTGAGAACAGAGTTGCAAAATAACCTGTCAAATATGTAAGGAGAGATTTCTGCTAAGAGAAACATAGTGCAGATTTTGCCAACGGAGAAATATTCCCTTTCAGCTGATGCAGCAAAGCATCTGCCAATGGATCATAAGGGTCTTGGACTCAGAAATATACACTTACTGTCCTGTGAATGGATAGATAGAGGGATCTATACCTACCTTATCAGTCCTGCCTTTGATTGATTTGCATCTTAAAGTTGCAGCTTCATGAAATTCACAATTAAGGATTTGAATTGTTTTTTGAAAGTTTCTTGCTGTTGTTGCTGTAGATGTTATTCTTCTAGTTTCCAATTGTGAACAAAGCCCTTTCTGCTTGGTTCATGTAAGAGTCAGAGAAACTCTTTCAGGGAGTAGGATTCAGCTTCCTGGAAGCATTGGGTTTGTATTTATACTACTGTTATGATGACAAGACTTTTTCTGTTTTCATGGCTCTTTTCGTCTTTTTTCAGAATTTCCTTTTCCAGATGGGACAACACTATCTTTCTTAAGTGACTACTGTCTTTCTGATTTCCTGATCCTTTTCCTGATTGACATATTTAGGACAATTTATAAAATGCCTTGCCTCTGGACTTGGTGTATGAAGTTTTAAAATTATTCCTCTGATGATTTCTTTGTGTATTCCTGCAAAAAAAACCAACTAACTTGGGAGAGAGACACAGTGCCTGAAAACAATCCTGGTTGAGATTTTCTGGACATTTTGGGTGAACTTGGTGTTACACTCTATTCCTTTATTCCCTTTATCACACTTCCCTTTCTACTACTTAATTTTTCTAGAAAAAGAAAAGATGAGATTTCACTCCTGTTTCTCCTCTCATTTATCCATCTCAAATCCTACTTTGATGACTGTTTATACACCCCGCTCCTTGAGTCTGAATTACTTTCAGCATTACCTTTTTTTTTAAGAAAAACAGACAGGATTCCTCCTGTCATATAGAGACGTCGTCCTTTGGAGACTGGACAGTTCCTGTTTCTATTAATAGAACCAGGAACTGAAGTTATACTTTGAGGTCAATTTAATCCATCTACAGTTTTATTTTTCAATGTAATGGTATCCTAGTAGCTCAAAACATGCTAACAAAGGACAGGGAAAGAATTAAGAAGACAGTTGTATTTAAACATGCACGCATACACAAACCTACCACAGCAGCAGAAGAGAAATAAGGGAAAAAGAAGGCTCCCTCTTCTAATTTGCAAATTTTTCAGTATCATAAAAAAACATACTGCAATCTCTTGGAAGAATGAAGACATAAAACAAGTTACAGCTTGAAATAAACATTTCTGAAGATAATTACTTCAGCAAATACATGTAAATAATTGCTTTTTTAGTTCAAGGGATATTTTGTTGACTATCTCAAAAAAAAAATTAAAAGTGTTCATAAACCTGGTAAAAGTACATTTCTTTGAGACAAATCTTTTATCTTAATTTTGAACAATACACTTGTATTTGAATGGTTACTACAAAACCATTTCTGATGTGAAATATCAGCTCTCTATCTTTTGGCATGAATTGTTCAAATTCCGAGGGATCATGATTTCAATAGTTCATTAGATTAAAATTTTCTTTCATGGATTCAGTCTGTAGTTTTGCCACTTGTTCTTTGGAAAAACAAGCAAACAGTTTTAGGTCAATAACAGCTACTATGAGGAGCAGTAGTATGTATAGCAATATAATGTGCATATATACATGTAACAATGAGTGTATATAAGATAGATCTACTAATTGTTATTTTGAACCAATATTGACTGTACTAAATATATTATTATGATATGTTAAAATTCTCTACTATTAATTTTAAATAATAGATAGGTTCTTTATATGTTACTTTGCACTGTTCCAAAAAAAACAAGACTCCAGGACCCAATTTTCAGGTTACTATTGATCTAAAAAAACACATGAAATTTTACTTTTTTTTTTTTTTTAATAAAAAAAGGAATTAAATCACTCAATGAGAAAAGATAAACAGAAA
>WBNH01009349.1:149031-195973 GCA_013401255.1 Urocolius indicus | reverse complement strand
AAAAAAAAAAATTAAAAGTGTTCATAAACCTGGTAAAAGTACATTTCTTTGAGACAAATCTTTTATCTTAATTTTGAACAATACACTTGTATTTGAATGGTTACTACAAAACCATTTCTGATGTGAAATATCAGCTCTCTATCTTTTGGCATGAATTGTTCAAATTCCGAGGGATCATGATTTCAATAGTTCATTAGATTAAAATTTTCTTTCATGGATTCAGTCTGTAGTTTTGCCACTTGTTCTTTGGAAAAACAAGCAAACAGTTTTAGGTCAATAACAGCTACTATGAGGAGCAGTAGTATGTATAGCAATATAATGTGCATATATACATGTAACAATGAGTGTATATAAGATAGATCTACTAATTGTTATTTTGAACCAATATTGACTGTACTAAATATATTATTATGATATGTTAAAATTCTCTACTATTAATTTTAAATAATAGATAGGTTCTTTATATGTTACTTTGCACTGTTCCAAAAAAAACAAGACTCCATGACCCAATTTTCAGGTTACTATTGATCTAAAAAAACACATGAAATTTTACTTTTTTTTTTTTTTTTAATAAAAAAAGGAATTATATCCATTCATGGGTAAAGATGAGCTGAAAAGGAATGCAGAGTAAGAGAAACATGTTTTAATGACATGTTTTCATTACAAGAAGAATTGCTCAGAAAGGAAATTTTCTGGAGGTTATAATTTTGTGGACTCAGATGAAGGGGAAAAAACAATTAAAAGTTTGCCTTTTCCCATCAAATTTTTACTCCTGTTTTACCATTTGGGTAAAAATCTTTAATACACACTAGTTCTTGTCCATATCACTAGTATGCATTGCTATTCCTAGGTAATTGCTTACTCACTAGATGATTTCGCCAGGGCTTGAAGTAGACGTAACTAGACTGTCATGGTTTGACATGATAGCCTTTTCTGGAAAGGGGGAAGGGGCTGTTAAGATGGTTCCTGTAAGAAGTTGTTCGCAACTCTTCCCTTCCCTGAGCCAGACCCACTTCTGGGGCTGAACCAATTAGATGCCTCCACGATCACTTTATAAGAAGAAGAGATTTCTTCCTCCATCTTTTGGAGGCCTATAGAGATTTCTAAATGGACATCTGTCTCAGTTCTCTTCCACTACTGGAAGCTTTTCTACTGTTTTGCCAGTAGCAAAGGCCTGTAAAACTTCATTGACAAAAGCCAAGGCAGAGTGGACATTGAATACCTTAGACTCAGCTGTGTCTGCTGGCATGAAATTAGCTGCTCCATCCATCAGCAGGTCTACAATGAACAAAATCTCCTAACCACCAACTCCACTTGATGAAGGCTCAGTAGCAAATTATAAAAAGCAGCAAGAATAACAACCCCAGATATACCCTCTGCAATTTCATTTTTATTTTTTTAAATAATGAGAATGAAAGACAGAAACATTTCTTCAACTACTAATGATATGGCAATTTTTTTCAATGTGTCTCACTCTAGATCTTTATAAACCTCTATAACATCAAAGACAGTTCACTCTTTGGACTTTTAGGTCTTGTATCATCTGACTAATTATTGCAGTCACAATTTCTGTGATGTCTAGGCTGAAATGAACTCAATAATTCTTCTTGCACATGCTAATAAAAAATTGGTTAAAAGAAATGACAAAATTATGTTAACATAATATGTTAACTTAAGAGAGGGAGGAATGTTCCCAAAGTCCATAGTATTTCTGTCTTTCTACTTCAAAACTGAAAAATGAGTAACTGCAGATATTCTTAGTGTGGGCATAAGTGCAATATATGATCCCTCTCTTTTATCTTAAAAAAGATTACCTGCATTTCAGGTACTATTCTGAGAGGGAAAATGATTATTGGTGTTTGTCAAACTGCTTTTATTCATGATATTAAATTGAATACAGGATTGACCTAGGAATTGTTTTAATCACAATGACTACAATATACAGTGTTTTCCTTTCCGATTCTTGTTGCTGAAGCTTAACAGAGTACCGAGTGCCTCCAAGTTTTCATTTAAAGAATACACAGCTTTCTGGTCTCCAGAGTTATGAAAAGTGTTCCTGAAAACAAACAAGACAGTTTACAGAGGGGGAGATGGAAACGGATAGATGAGCAACTCACCTTTGCTTAACCTAATGATTTTTAAGTCAATGATAAAACTTCTTTTGAGCTGACTCTTGAATTTTGAAAGCTTGAAGTTAGCATTACTGACACAGACATAAGTATCTATCACTGGTTTTCCTGAGGTGAATGGAAAGGGAGCTAGCATTTTAAGCATCTTGCAATTTCAGTTAGTAGTGGAGTAATTCCTCCAGATTTTTTTTTTCTTTGTAAACATCTAAACCTTTTTTTCCAAGTGTATTTTCAAGTCATCTAATAATATTGTTAGTATTTACACACAGTAGCTTTTGAAATGCTGACATGTAGTTAACTAAAGCCTGCTGTAAACTGGCTGTTTTAACACTTTTTACCCTTATTCCTTGCCATGGTTTTGCCCAGCCAGGAAAAGCAGAAAAAAAATCACAACTCCTCCCCCTCTGGGAGAAATGGGGAGGAGATCAGAGAAAAGGGAAAAGAACTCGCATAGGTTGAACTAAGAGCAGATTAATAGAAAAAAACAACTTGGAAAGGTAGAATTATAACAAAAAAATGAGGGAATTCTACAAAGAACACTAGTGAGTAATTCAGTTGCTCACCACCTGGGACATGACGCGATCGACTGCTCTGGATGCAGCCGTAAACCGCGACTCTGGCAGAGAGCTCCTTGGCACCAGCTCCCCGCCTATATACTGGGCATGATTTCAGGATGGGATACCTGCTAGCCAGCCTGAGTCAGCTACCCAGGCTGTACTCATTCCTAGTTCCTCATAGGAGATAACTCTATCCTAGCCCAAATCAGGACACTCCTATACATTCACTGTTTTTGGAGTTACAGACCTGAGGGTGTAACTTCTGAGACTTTTGTAGTTCCGGCCAGCTCATATACATCCTTCCACCTGTTCTGAGAAAGTAACACCAGAAAGGTCTTAAAGGTATTCTGCAGTAGATTTCAATGTAAGAGCTTGTATTCAGTACTTCAAACTCTTTAGAAGCTTTTAAAGGACCATGTAACATATGTATGCAAAATACAATTATGAACTGTGTTTACACTTATTGGTGCAAATGCTTAACAGTTTCAATTATCCTGCATAACCGGCCACCATTCCCATGAAGTTGCTGCATTTCCTACTATGAGGAAAGGTAACGAATTTTTCTAATGGAATAATTATTCCATGTTGCAAGTTTGCTGGATGTGAAATTTACAAAAGGATTCACTTAAAAAAGCTATATAAATCATAAGTAAGGTTTCATAATGCAGAAGATTGGAATATTAAAAAAAAAGGTAAAAATCTTGGTTAAAACCCAGGCCCTACTGAACACATTACACGTTTTCTTAACATACTCACCAGGAAATCTTCTATCAAGGACATACATAGATATTAAAAATACAGAAAAACTCTTTTTGATGTGTCTTACTAGGTTCTAGCATTGGACAGCTGAAGGAGTTTTCAGAATTAAAAAAAACCAAACAAACAAACCGGAAAATCTTTCTTCTAGGAAAACATTCCTTATTAACTATTTCATATTCATTGTGGGTGCTTCTTATTCATTTTTATAAATGCAGAAAGCATTAAAAAATCCCAAAGGTGAGCCAAAGAATCCTACTGCCATCCTAATTAGGTCATTACAAAACTGGATTCCTCTGCCTTTGCTTTCTTCATTTACTGGTTATGAAGCTACAGTGCTTATTTTGTAGGGACTGCTTTGAGGATTGCATTTAAATATATTTGTTTTACATAATGTTCCTCGTTTTCTTCTTCCTTCTGGTAGTGCTCTTGATTTGCCTGATCATGTTGTGAATTTTAAGGGGCTACACTATTAGTCATGACAGATAGTCATCACAGTAAATTTTTTGGATGCTGTTTGATTTGGAATCTATATTGTAATGATCTTGTTAGGTATATGGGTAGTCATAGGTAAACACCTTAAATAAGATTATAAGGCTAAACTCTTCTTTATGGTGAGAGAGAAATAGTGCAGTTGCTTGTTTACACAGCCTTGGGCTTTGCATTAGATTAATTCTTAAGTTGGGCAAGTTCAGAAGTTTAACTTCCAAGTTAGCTCTTAAATGATATCTGCTGTCCATAGCTTTTAAGACTTCAGGCTAAGATGTAATGCAGTCTGACAGAAGACCAGGACAACACTCTTGCTCCCAGTTCCTGCATGCCATGCTACAGACAGTGAATATCTGCATCAGGATACACTTATCACATGGTCATCTTTTCTAAGGCTTTAATTCATGAAGCGGACACTTTATCTGTCATTTCTTCTCTTTCTTTCTTCTGGCAGGCTAGCTGACTGATACCTTACCTAGCTAACTGATAGCCCTTTCTCCTCCCACAAGCATGCTCACAACTCAAGAAGATAAAACAGTCATGTGTCACATATCTACTATTCATACACCACTGTAAAACAAATGGCTAACTGAGCAAAGAGCAGACCTGAATTCTCCAATGAAACCTCATACAAACCATTTCTCTGATGCTCTAACCTACCAGAAAGATACAGACTTGATTCAATTATAAAGCTATTACTCTGCTTTCAGCAGCTGCTGTGCTGATGAGCTGTGAGACCTGAGCCCAAAACCAAGGGTACAACATTGTTATGGCCCATGAACTTTGAACTGTTGTGTCTCTTCTCCACCTCACAAAGAGTGTGACAATAATGCTCCATGTCATAAGAAGGATCCACAGGCAAAGCTACTCTGACACACCTGTTGTTGAAAATCAATGGCTGGACAGGACCCTGACTAATCTGGAAAGCAGGAATTGCAAACATTGCACTTGATTATGTATGTTCTGCCTTTTCTATTAAAGTCCTCATGCTTAGAAATGAATGTGACTATAGATATGATATTCAAAAGAAAGCATGACTCCAGAAAGAAATTTGTAATAGGTTGACGTATGTATAATTTTTTTTTTTACTATGTAGCATGTAAAGTGTTGACATGCTTCACAGACATAATTTTGAACACCATTAAAATTTCCTTTTTCATTTTCTATTTTTTATTGTAATGATTCATTTTATAGGAAGACCACAAAGCATAACAAAAGAAAATAAAAGCTAGATAAGGTGGTGTTATGCCTGGAGTATCATATTTGGCCGCATGAGATTAACAGATCTGCTTGTGGCTCAAGTATTGCTCTCCCTAGCCTTCCAGAAATGAAACATCATAAGTCTCATCTTATACCTTGTTGCTTTTAATTTGTTGTTGATCTTTGTCGTTCTATATCAATGTCATTCTATCAGAGTCTACCTTTTGTTTATCACTGTAACCCTGACTATTCTTGTCTTTGACAAAACACTTCATGTTAAATATTTATTCAAGACATGAGAACAGGATTCTGGTTCTAAGGAACAAGTGGTATACAGAGAGTAACTAAGGAATATAGGTGGACCTTAAATCCTTACTGGGGCAGAAATTCTGCTTTGCTAGAATTTTGAATAGTGAAGAAGTATAAATACTAACATAAGGACTCTTCTCTCTTGAATAAATCCACAACTACCAGTTGGCTAGTTAACTCCAGCAAATTGATGTGTTTAAATGTCATGGGTTTCTGCTGGTTTTGCCCATAGGTTCACAGTAAAGGAGGGAAAATACAGCCACACAGAAACATAGATGCACAAACTTCTTACACTAAGCATCTATATACAGTGTAAATTATCATCTTTGCAAGAATGAGAACCATCAAAGCTTCCAAGCTGATAAAACAACACTTAAAGTTCTCTGCTTTGTAGCTGGGGCTGGGCTGGAAGAGAAGAGTGCATATAATGTGGTGGAGAACAAGTTGAAGAGAAGAACTAGGAAAATAGCAATGAAGCGAGGAAGAAGAATCTAACGAGATTCAACAAGGACAAGGGCAGAGTCCTGCATCTGGGGAAGAATAATCCCATGCACCAGTAAAGGCTGGGAGTTGACCTATTGATGAGCAGCTCTGCAGAGAGAGACCTGGGAGTCCTGGTCGACAGGACCAACCATGAGCCAGCAATGTGCCCTCGTGGCCAAGAAGGCCAATGGCATCCTGGGATGCATCAACAAGAATGTGGCCAAAGGCCAATGGCATCCTGGGATGCATCAACAAGAATGTGGCCAGCAGGTGGAGGGAGATTCTCTTCCCCCTCAACTCTGCCCTGGTAAGGTCTCACCTGGAGTCCTGTGTCCAGTTCTGGGCTCCCCAGCTCAAGAGAGTCTGGAATGGGTCCAGTGGGAACTTCCAGAGAGAGTCCAGTGCAGCGCCACTAAGATGATCAGGGGAATGGAGCATCTTTCTTATGAGGAAAGGCTGTGGGAACTGGGACTGTTTAGTTTGGAGAACAGTTCTCATTAATACTTACAGGTATTTGAAAGGTATATGTCAAGAGGGTGGAGCAACGCTCCACCTAGTGGAAAAGAAAAACCTATTTTATTGTAAGGGTAAAAGATTGTGGAGTCTCCTTCTTTGGATGTTTACAAAACCTGCCTGGGCACATTCCTGTGCAACCTGATGTAGGTGGACATGCTTTAGTAAGTGAGTTGGACTAGATGATCACTAGAGATCCTTTCAAACTCCTACCATTCTGCGAAGAATATGAGTTGGATCTTAAAGGAACTTGTGAAAGTGGATTTTTTCTAATTCCTTGTCAGCAGCCACAATGCCGAAGGGAAGAACAATTAAATGGAAGCTTGCACTGAGTGCCAAAGAAGTAATTTCTAAGGGCTTTTCTTCTTTCTTTTTTTTCTTTTTCTTTTTTCTTTCAGCATAAGAGAAGGATTTAAATGATACAACCCTTAGGCTCATAAGCTTGGCAAATTTTATTAATTTTTTTCTGTAAAGATAGTCTTGCTTTGCCAAATAGATTTCACCAAGCTTTCACAGCTCTTTCTAAACCACTCTAGGCAACAAGAAACCATAAATTAATCCAAAGTAATAAAGATATAAATCATAAATTAAACTGAAACAGCAATGGTAGAAATCACATAAAATTCAAACTGAAGGCTCTTTGATGGTAGAATTCTAATGCAGATAAATAATTGAGTTTCTGTTTTCCTGTTTGCATTGTTAAATTGTAATAAAGCAAGAATTAGGAACAGTTTTCCAAAAGTGCCTTCCCCTCTGTTTTGCAATATGAGACTTATTAGGGAATGTAATATGTCAAATGCTTCCATTTTAAAGATCTGTTGCTCCTGGCTTGCTTTTGAAGAGCAATTTGTGAACTATGCAATCTCGATGCATACTGTTATTTTTATGTACAATTATTTTTCCCCCTGCTCTTTTATTCCATTTAACTAAGCAGTGCATTGTCTTTTAGATTTATAGGATAAAGCTGTGATGAGAACAGACAAGTTGAATGTATTAGAGGCCACTGGTGAAGGAGCTAAAGTCAGCAATACCAGAAATGAGACTGTGTTCAGATAACCAAAAGAAAAGTTTTTACTTGTTCTACTTTTGGTGTGTAAGCAATAGAGTAGAAAAGAAACCTCCATTTCAATCATCTGATAGGAAGGACACAAATCGAATGACTGAGACTTTCTGTTGCCATGCAGAGACTGGACTTCTAAACTGAGGAGGGCAGCAGGTGCTTATCAGGCCCTTTTTTCCCATTGCCCAGTCAAAACATGCAATTAGTGTTTTGATAATCTCTGTAGAAGTGGCATTCACATTGTTCAAGGTGAAACTACCAGCATTATCGTTATTTTCCCTTTTCTGCCTTCCTTATTATGTTGCTACATTATTAACCTTCTCCCTAAGGCTTTTGAAGGCAAACTGGACTAAGTCACATCAAGCATTACATTGTATGTGATGTGTCTGTGTCGAATTCACCATTCTCTGCTTCATTATGACCAACATTTTATCATGAGATTCCTATTGTAAGTATCCTTTCTCACCCTCTGAAACTAATCAGAAAGATTTGTCCATTCCCACTAGATCTACAAGAGAAATAACAGAATCAGAGGTGATTTATGAGGGGAAAGAGGAATGGAATCACAAAGTGTTGGTTTCATTAGTGACTTCTTGTAAAAAGAGAAAGGCTACTATATACAACTGTTAATACAGAAATAGGTGTGGAATTATGCCATATATCAAATGACATCACTTACGTGTACTTAGGAACAATGCTACTAATAAAATAAACCTGAATAAAATCCTTTCATGGGTTATTCAGATAAAAAGGCCTGATTCACTGAAGCTTAAAAAAAGAAAAGAGAGTAAAGGCTTTTTTTGAGAAAAAAAGATTGAAAATGGTGCCTTACTTGTCCTCACAAGACAGCAGAGCAATGACTTAGTATGGAAAGTATTTCATTTGGAACAGATCGTTTTCAGAAAAACGACTTTTAATTGTACTATAGAGTTTGTCTAAGAAAGAATAGGCAAATTTAGAAGACTGTGTCCACAATAAAAAGTGACTTATAGAAGAACAATTACGAAGTGGATTCACAGAGATTAAAAATAAAATTATTCAGGCTACTCTTCTTAAAATTGAAAGTTCATAATTTTTTTTCTTTGGACTAATTATGGTTCAAATTAATTTAAGTTGTGCTGCTTAGCTGTAAGCATTAGTGTGATTTAACCTTATGTGCTGCACAGCAGCTACTGGTGGAGCTCTCTCTGCTCCTGCCTGTGCAATGCTGTTGGTGTTCAAAAGATACATTGATTTTCACCCATGTGCACAACAGGAAATTCATCCTGGTCTCTGCTATGGGTAGCTCAGAAGGAGTTAAATTTTCTGAAGAAAACCACAGGGATTATTAAAACAGTTTCTTATAGAAATTATTCACAAAAATGAGACTTATTGTACAATGTAAGGATTAATTTATTAATCAGAGCTTTCTGAACTCTCACATTAAGCAGCTTTGTTATGCTAATTCCCTTATAAATGAATAATGGTCTTATTCTCCCATTATTGCCTATCATTTTAAAAGGCCCATTTAGAAAATGAAGATGTCCTTTTCACTTGAAAATTATGATGTGTTTTATGGATCGAGTTTTTTTAAATTGAATATTTGCTCCCTATACTCTTCTGTTCTCTCCCGCCCAGCTTGTACTTGTCAGTCAATGTTCAAATCAAACACAGCTATATCTTTTTGTCATAGAGATGCATAATGTGTGGAAAAAAACCACAATGGAGACAAGAAGCTTTAATAACAAACAGCGACCCAGTCTTCAAAGCTATTTACTTCTCACCTATCTGTGAATGTTGCCTTATGTCCTATAGACATTTCAAATCAAATTCTGCTATGATTAAGGATGTAAAAGAAGAAAGTTGAGTAAGTGTTGATTTATGTTAAATAAATATTTATGTTAAAAAGAAGAAAAAAAATCTTTATTAGAAGAGCTTAGTTTTGCCACACACTTTCCATATGGTCTTGAAGACTTCATCTGCTCTTGCTTGCATAGCATGTACTTTAGGTCCAACCCTACCTGGCAGATAAATTTACATTGTCAAGTCTCTTGCACTGAGCTGTAGTGTATTCTGGGGACTAGACTGGTACCTTGAAATGTGTTTTCTCTTATACACTATACAGGGATTGGAGAGGAGTGAGAGAACAGGGTGAATAGATTTGATCATAGTTCAAACTGCTGTCAAGCAGATACACTGACGTTACTGTGTCATAAGCACGAGGTGTGTTCCTGTTCTGCACCTTGGTTGGTGAACATGGGTTCCCTTGCTCTCAGGCCACAGCTAATATTAATTCTGGAGGGAAAAAAAATGTCACTTGCCGTTTATTACATCCCAAAACAAACTAACCCATTCACATTTTCCTTGCACTCTTATGGACGTATCACAATATCAAGAGGGTGGTGATCAAAGACACAGAATTGAGTTAGAGGCCTGTGGCCAATGGAGTTCCTCAGGGATCGATTCTGGGGTCAGTGTTGTTCAACATCATCAACGACCTGGATGAGGGGATGGAGAGTACCCTCAGCAAGTTCTCTGATGACATGAAACTGGGAGGACTGGCTGATTCCCCAGAAGGCTGTGCTGCCATTCAGTGGGATCATTCATGCGTCACTGCAGGCTGGGAGTCGAACTGCTGATGAGCAGCTCTGAAGAGAGGGACCTGGGAGTCCTGGTTGATAATAAACTAACCATAAGCCAGCAATGTGCCCTCGTGGCCAAGAAGGCCAATGGCATCCTGGGATGCATCAAGAAGAGTGTGGCTAGAAGGTCAAGGGAGGTTCTTCTTCCCCTCTACTCTGCCCTGGTGAGGCCTCATCTGGAGTCCTGTGTCCAGTTCTGGGCTCTCCAGCTTAAGAGGGACAGACAACTTCTGGTGAGAGTCCTGTACGGGGCCACCAAGACGATCAGGGGACTGGAGCATCTTTCATATGAGGAAAGGCTGCAGGAACTGGAGTTCTTTAGTCTGGAGGAGACTGAGGGGGATCTTACTAACATTTACAAATATCTAAATGGTGAGTGTCAGGAGGCTGGGGCATCTCTTTTTTCTATTGTATCTAGTAACAGGACAAGGGGTAATGGGATGAAGATGGAACACATAAAGTTCCATTTAAACATAAGAAAAAACTATAAGAAACATAAGAAAAAACTATTTCACTGTGGGGGTGACAAAGCAGTGGAAGAGACTGCCCAGAGGCACTGTGGAGTCTCCTTCCCTGGAGGTCTTCAAGATCTGCCTGGACATGTTGCTATGTGACCTGATCTAGGTGAACCTGCTTCTGCAGGGAGGTTGGACTAGATGATCTCTAAAGGTCCCTTCCAGTCCTGCCATTCTATGATTCTATGATAAGCCAAAATGGTCTGAGGTTCTAAAAGGTCTCTGACGTGTGCAACCTAAACGGAGGCCAAGTTCAGTCTGCCTAAGATGCAAGTACCGATATTTACATCTCCTTTAGAATTTGCAATTCAAGGAAGTGTTACCAGTTAAATGTGGCTAAACAAAAAACACTGTGTATGAAATCAGGATATTTGACTTCCTTGGACCTAATTTGGAAGACAAAGTCAAGCAGATTGGACATTGTCTCAATTTCCTACCTGCAAAACAGAAATAACATTTGCAGCCCCCATTCACAGCCAGGGCTGTATGTTCTTCTAAAGCAAAGGTGCTTCTTATGATATGGTTGCTTGGTTCCTACCACAAGATCTCTTAATATCAACACTATAATGTTCTCTTTTGTTAGCACCTTTCTTTTTAAAAGGTCAATTTTGCTGACATGGGTAGAAGGAAGAATAATGTATTCTACTTCTGATGTAAAGGGACATACGTTTAGATGTCTCTCAGGTTCATATCCTATAGATGTGCTGTTCAGATGAATATATTTTTTCATATAGAATTGAACATGCACTTGCAACTTTCAATACCATAAGTATCAATAAAAATGTAAATGCCTCAATGGATGATGCTGTAGTAGCCCAATTTTTAAATAACAGGTCTAATTTTGATTAAGAAAATGGTTTCCTAGAGCAATTGAACTTGATTTTCCAATTCAGCTGTTCTATTTGTGAACTTTTAGACCCTTAAATCTGAATCACAAATTCAGTGCAGCTTTGGCTTGATGTGGCTGAAATGTGAACAGTTCATCCTCAGTTGCTAAAGCAAGTGAAAACATAAAGAAAACAGGTATAGCTCTGAGCAGAGTACACATTGTACCTTGTTTTGCCTAAAAGACTGAGATCCATAGTGACAAGCAGTTAAGTGGTTAAGGCTGTGAGAGAATTAGAGTCGGAAGAACACAGCTCTTCTGAACTCCACTGCTGCTTAGGCACATTTCTCTGTGCTTCACCTACCATTTAGGTAATGAAGAAAAATGACAGAGTTCGTAAGAGTTGTAGTTGAGACTCTTATCGTAACATAAATTTACTGGTTTTATGGGGGCTCCCATGTGTGGCTTCCAATAGCTGGCTCTGAGAATTTTCCTTAAGTTACTAAATGAGTGTATGATGGCTTTACTACCTTATGGTCTGTTGTGAGGAGAAGTACATTGATATCGAGTAATTTTAAACCACTGTCATAATGTAATGTTGTATAGGAAAGAATACTTGTGTATCAGATATTTTTCATTTCCTCCAGCCTGGTTTTTGCAAACATATCAGTATATGAGCAATTAGGATGACAGAAAAGAAGTAACAAAAAATTATTCACAATTTAATCTCAGTTTTAATTTTTAGCTTAGTCTTCTGGGTGAATAAAAATAATACATTGAGTTTTTTCTCTTTTCAACCCAAATGGAAGTTCTCATAGTGATTCTAATTGGAAGTGACAATGTTTGCCCACTGTCAGGAAAGGAGAGGTCTCTGGAAAGTAAGTATAGCTCCCTACTTGAGTGTGGGAGAGTCTAACAAACTCTGGGGAAGAAGTTTACTGTTTTTCCTTTAAATGTCAAACCAAAGTGTGATTCCCTGGACCAAACATATGTCCAACAGATTCCTCATAGAGCAGAGGTAGAAAGCAATAGATGCCTCCGGAAAGTTAGGAGAGAGAGAGAGGGAAAGAGTTCAGAGCACTAAATTACAGGCCAAATTAGATGGCATGGTCATTTTCCTTTATTTTCACTGGCGTTAGTTATGAATTAGAGCCCCTCTGTGAGAAAACACAAGGCATATATCTTTGAATGTTCTCCAGGTGGGAAAAGAAGGAAAAATGTCCTCCAAAATAATGCTGCAGCTGCATCTTGGGCTGTTACATTTTATAGCTAATCCTTCACCTATCAGTTGTTCTCCCTGTAGCCCAGAAATACTAACACACACTTTTTCTCTTGTCCTTAAGGACATTCCATTTGGCCAGATTTGTCCACACTGATCCTGCAATGTTCCAAGGCTGGAAATCTGATTGCAATTGTTCCTACTTTCTGCTGTGGGAGAGTCACCACTAACAATTTGACTGCTTGTGAAACCTTTAGAAAGTGAAACAGTGGAACAAACTGGGATGCACTAAAAGTAGAAACAAATTCTATTACAGCTATGTCAAATTACGTAAATTGACTATTTCCAGCTCTTGGGGCTTTTTGAGTACTGGACCTCACCTGCTTGGGAGTCTCTAACAGGAAAAGAGACAAGCATTTGATCATTATCAGTGATTTATAAAACACTCATATTTTCTAGACAATTATCTGAAAATACTCCTAGGCTGCTGACAGTCTTGTGCTCTTTCTATTGTCCTTTTTATTTTATCACTGCTGCCATGTGCTTTCCTTCATAGAAAATATTCCTGTATTTTCCTGACTGCTGTGCTTCTGAATTGGAAATCTCCAATATTTTTATAAGACAGGTGTTCTTGATTATTAAAATCAAATACAAGTAGCCATCTATTCACATTTTTATAAAGGAAAGAAAAAAAATATAAAGGAACATAAAGAGTATGAAAATGGAGGCTATGTGTTTGGTGAGTATGTAAACAGGAGATTTTAAGTTCAGCATTTGGCAATTTCTGAAGGAAAATACAGAGTAATATTATTTTTAAAGCCCTACACAGTTGCTGTGTCTATTTTACACCACCATCATGTGCCTATAAAGACGCAGATAATACATAATGATCAACCGCAGAACTGGTGTTCTGCCTTAAATTACTGAGGAAAAAACAGAGGTATTACAGCAGAGGGTCTAGCACGTACAAACTGTACCAGAGAATTTAAGGGAAGAAGTAGAGCTCCAGGGAAGCTGGAGAGCTTGTAGGTTCTTGGGTATATAATATAGTGGGTAAGCTTCACATTCAGGAAACTACAAAAATTCTGTATTAAGCCAAGCTTTCCCTTTCTTGGTAAGCTTTAGTTTCCACCTACAATTTTCAGTGGAGATTAATATCAAAGCCTTTCAGTTCTGTTGTTCTGGTTCATTTTTTTTTTAATTTTTTTTCTTTCTTTCTCTGTTTTTTATAGTTAGCTTTTTTGCTTTCTTTTTTTTTTATTATTATTTAGCAATTATTTTTCCTTCCTTCCCCTTAATGCATTTAACATGAATATATTTAAGGATTCTTCAGTCAGGCAGCAATACTGTCAATTGTTACAAGCAGTTTTTTATTTCAGACCATTATATTTTTTAGCTAAAAATATAGACATTTCACATCTCTATTTTTCCATTCCACTGTGTGGTATTTTCATCTGCAGGACCCAGGGCATTGCCAGCATTTCAAACTTTGACCTCTTACAGGCTGATATAGCAGGAAGGCTGTTTAGAAAAAGCAAAACCAAATTGCATTTCTGATTCTATTTAGAAGGGCAGGGATTTAATGCATATTCAATTACCAGTTAAAAAGATGGTTTATAACAAATAGATCTGTGAGTACTGAATGATAAGTCCTTTCCACATTGAAGCTGAAAAATACCGTTTTTTTTTTAAACTACTAATGTTACTACTAATATTAGAGATGGCTGACCTGCATTTTTCTCTGTGTTTTTCTTCACAGTTCATCTCTGATTTGTCTTCTTGTGATGAAATCATATTATTTTATGAGTGACAACCCAGTGTAATTATCAGGTTATGAAAATAGGCTGTAGAAGAAAGTGAAATGGGCAAAGAAGGAAAAATATTCTGAGTACTTGATTGCTGTTGACAATTAACTGTTAGTGCTCATTTTTAACTGGAAAAAAAATGCTGTCAAAGACTTCCTCAGTATATGAAAGGTGTTCTTTGTATAAATGTGCTCATTTTAACTTCTCCTTAGATTGTATATTAGAAATACTAGTATATGTTTTATTTACTGCCTGCTGAGAAACATAAAATAAAGCTGAATTCTTACTCCATTCCATCTTTTTGTTGTGCTGTATATTTTGTTTATAAACAAACAATACAGTGCAATCTTTTATATGAGGCTTCATTCCATGCAGGATGCTAAAGCATGCAGAGGTTGAATGTGCAGTAGCTTTGTAGAAATCTGCACATACTGAAAAAGATTCTACTTGAATATCTTGATAAATGATCTTGTTCAGTTTTTATTTATAGTGTTTTACAGAATATAATTGTATTTCAGAAGGAAGAGGAGATATCTCTTGTTCTTAAGCCTTCTCAATATCTGATGGAAAGTTTGGAGAACAAGATGTTTCTGAAATGTTACAAATCTGTTTATAACAATTGTAACTATCCTTGAAGCAACTAGCTTATTTTAGCTGTTTGTGCACTACATTGAATCTATCATCTGTTTTTCATCAGCTCTTCTACCTACCTAAGTACTGTTTCAGATATTCAGCACCAAGAGCAGACTTAGTGTTCTGGACATATATATCATCAAAATGTTCGGTAACTTCAGTTCGCCCTTCATAGATACACAGCAAGGAAGAGGGACTTTTAGATGGCTATCAATATGACACAGTTGAAGAGGGATGGAAATCGGATGACCAGTGAAAGCTCTCTGTTTTATTCAGTGTCTCATTTAAATTATTAGTACTTTGGTATCACTACTAGCAAAGGCAGTCATTGGATATGACGGTTTAATATAGACATCTGGATTAATTATTAACATACTGAAGATTTCACCTTGATGTTCAACTTTTGTGCATGAAAACTGTTGCGGCAATATGTTTCGTGCTATATGGATAACTACTGTGACATAGGCCAAGGAATTGTATTTTGCACTTAACCAATGTTAAGACAGGAGTTTTCTGATTAAAAATCAGTGCAGGCAGGATCAGACTTTATAAACAGGCACAATTTAATATCTGTGCCCTTTTTTGAATCTATTTTCAACCTCTAGCTCCCCTATTTCTTTTTTAAAAATTGTTTAGACATTTTCTCATGGGGATTGCTGTAAATTAGATATCCCAGTGTTCATTTTAGGCAAGTCACACGAGAAAAAAAATATAAATTGTTATAAAATAGGTAATTATGCTTCATGCACTCCCTGATTGTTCCATTGTAATTGAATTGGTTAGTTGAACAAATGGCCATAGCAGTTGATGAAATAAAAAATGATACTCTGCAAATATATTGTACTTTGCATCTTCAAAGTGTTACACAAATTAGCTAATTAATGCAGTGATCTTTCCAATTCCAGGTTTTTTTTTTTTTTTGCTAAAGCACATACTGATGAGAAGCAATGTCAACACACAGGTTATTGTCATCAGGCATATGGTCTGTATCGGTGTTAAATAAGAGGCAGCAGACTAAAAATGTTATTTTGGGTTTTGTTTCAATTTAGCTAATAAAAATATCCAAGGAAACAGTTTACAGAATAAGGGCATTCATGTAGTTTATGAAACAAGGCATTGGCTTCTTAATAATTTTTGTAAAACTCAATAATTTCTGCCTACATCTTTTCTACAAACCTTGTCAGTTCTAAATAGGGCTTACATTCAGATAAGAATCAGGATGTAGCACTTTTCATCCAGGAACACTGCATTAGAGTTTGTTCTTCCATGTGTGCTCCTCAGTGTGTTCTTTTATCTCATTGCCTTATAGTTATTGAAAAGAAAAAAATCACTGTAGTGATCAGAACCTGAACCATCAATAACATGGACAACATAGAATTGTTTTCAGATAAAACTCCTGTTGATGTCCATGAGAGTTTTGGTCTTATCCGACTGATGTCCATGAAGCTGCAGTTATCAGCTTTATGTGAATTCAAGAATGGCAGCAAATGTAAGGCTCAAAGTCAATAATAGGTTCTGACTACTTTGCATTACTACAGAGATATAAAAAATAGGATTAAGCTGGCTTTGTAACCAGCTACTTAAAACAATATTATTCATAGAGTCTAAGAGTAGACAGGTTCTGTGTTCACCAAGTTTGACCTTCTGCACCATATAGACGTTAGAATTTGATCAAATCTATTAGAGTTGCTGCACATTTTCCTAGAGGAGCACATACAGGTCAAACTGACTTAGATAATCCCATGAGGTAATATAAATAGTCATTTAACCCCCCATTCAGATTGTATTTGCCCTGTGCTAGAAACTACAGAGTCTAGGATCTGGCTCTTGGGTTAAGTGATACTTTGAAACAGTGACGTCAAAAACAGAAGTTGTTCTGTATGTTGGTATCAAGCAAATAGCTCTTTTAAACTGCTTATTATATAATACTGAGCAAAATGTATTCATATCACTAGCATTGTTTTATTGATAAGGAAATGGTGGCAGTCCTTGCTGAAAATGATTTTACAGAAAGACTTGATACTGTACATCCAGTCAGATGTTAGCTATGTCACATTCTGGGATGGCTAAATGGGTGAAAATTCTGCTTCTGAAGATGTGTAGTAATACAGAATTGTGTCATCTATTTCCAGTTCGTTTCAGAGTTGCAGACTTGTTACCATGATCACAGGCCCATACTAACAAAGTCGTCTCAGGAGCTCTGGGACAGAAGCTGTTTTTCACCCTGCAGTGATTTACATAGACACAGTTGCACTTTCCAGTGAAAAGGAATAGAAATGTTACCAATTCATCTACTGTTTAATTTTTAGTTTCTCTAGACTGTATTTGTCAAAATCAAGTCTGGGTGTGAATCAGGCAAAACTGTATCTCTCTCTCTATCTGGAGCCTCGAAGTGGGATACATTATTTTGTCATTTTGGATGTTCTAATATGTTTTTTACAATATTTTAGTGAGAATTATGAGTGTCCAATTAATGAAGCAATGATGAAGAAACAGGCAATAAAATATCAAATTTCCAGATGACGTTTTATTATACTATTGAATGTACTGAAATTACAGATAACAATGTAAAATAAAAAGCCATTGAAAACTGAATCATCAGAACCGATCAAAAACACTTGCTTTAAATGTTTTCCTATTCACTAAATTCTGTACAGCTTTTGTGAGTGTTCAGTAATCTTCACTGTTTGTAATTTATATTGTGTTTGTCTTCCATGTACACTTTGTGCTACTAAATTTAGTATAAATAAGCTTCAGTGAAAGTGTAACATCTGTTTTGAATTTGACACATTTTAACCAGTCCTCCAGTTGGTATGTAGACAACCCTGCAGAGTGATTGCTCTAGGCTTGCTTACAAAAGAAATAAGCATTTCTGAGAAGGGAATTTCATCTTACATGTACAGGCATATAGTTTACTCTAGGCTTACTTACAAAAGAAATAAGCATTTCTGAGAAGGGAATTTCATCTTACATGTACAGGCATATAGTTAAGAAAGCCTATCATATAATTCCCATGTTCATAATCCATCTAGTTAATCGTTCATAATGTAATACTTTTTGTAAATGGCCAACTTTGAAAGATATGCCTGCAAATGGCAGTTTCATTGTTCTATAACACTAGCTACTTAGACATCATAATATGTGGAAGTAGGGAATCTTGTTATCTTTCTGAGATTTTGTTTTATTTCATCTCAACAGGAGATTCACGAAAAAAAATTCTTAGTGACATCAATGGAGTCAGGGAGTCAGTTCTGGTAGTAGGGAAATTTACTTATTGTTTTACTAATGCCTCTAAGGTACACCACACAGTAGTCTTCTCTGTTATGAACATTTGTCACATTTTAAAATGGTAGAACGGACTTTCCAGGCATGAAAATTCATTTGTAAATTGTTGCAATGTTGAAAGGGGGCATTTGCAAAAAGCAAATCTATGTCTAACTGTCGTATAGGAATGAATTTGTTCAGAGATAATTAATAGATATTTGATATATGTATAGATTATATATATGGGGACAAAACAGGTATCTAAGAGTAATTCTGCTTATAAAAATACATGTGGAAATGACATAGTGTGCATGCATAGCATGCTCTCTTTTCTGCTCTACCCCATTCCTTTGTAAAAACATGCAGGTGTTCACCACATGAAAACAGAAAAATAATGAAATTTCTTTAGAGTGTGTTCTATATCTGCAATTAACTTGATGCACATGCATACATTTGTTATATATTGAGTATTTTTCTTATCAACTAAGAAATGTAAGAAGATAAAAGAATTGTATCTAAAAAGGGAGAGACGAGCTTACATGAAAAAAAGACGTCAAGGTCTGCTTTCAGTGAATGTGGTAATCGGTTCTGAAGCTAGTGAAAAAATAGTCATTTTAGGAAGCTGAATGCAAATGGTAGCTTCTGTTGGCTGTACCATCTTCATACATGTGTAATCAAGTTCATCTTCACACAAATGTAGTTCAAGATTCTCAAATTGGAGACCTTAGGTTCAGAATCAGGTAGACAGGCAAGATCTGATGACTCCATCCTGGAAATACATTAAAAGTTATATATTTTTTTTCTGGAAGTTCTTCCTCTTTACCCTAATGTTCATTTGTTTTAGTTTTTGAGGTTTAAATTATTTTAGGTTTATATTATTCTCATCATCACTTGAAAAGATCCACTGTAGACAAAAGAACACCAAAGAACAGGGACCGTCCTTTCTGAGGAACACAATATAGTCATATATGCATAGCCAATAGTAGAAATGACACTTTGCTTTAAAATGAAATAATGATTGATTAATATAAAATTGCAACAATCCCTTTTCACAAGTTAGAGCCTCAGTGAAAGCCCAGAACAGCTGATAGGATGTTTTGCATAAATTCACCTGATTTTGAGTCAGATCCAGAGAGTTAAAAGGGTTAAAAGGGAATTTCACTAATTTTTTACATGCTGTTCTCTCTAGACCTCCTACAACCTATCTCAATAGAGAAAATGGTAATTCTTACTTCGTGTCAAGAATTACTCCTACTCAGGTAGCAATATTTATTGGTCATTTTCTTTAATCTACAAAAATGCATTAGTTCCAGACAAACAACCTCAAACCACCTAGTTGAAACATGCAGAGAAAAATACTCAAGGACTTAAAACTGTTTTCCAGATGGTTTAAACAAATGAGGATAGTACAACACACATTTCTTTGACCTGTAGTGTGAAAATGCACAGCTGAAATCTGCAAGGTATGCTAACAGAATATTCTTTGTAGCTTTCAAGCAAAAATAACTCTTTTCTGACTCCAGTTTTTTTTATATTTTCCCATTATGTAGATTGACTGTTTTGATAGGCTAAGGTGACTGATGATAGCTGAGTCTCAAGGTGGGAATGATTCTGATTGTCTGTGAATTGCTAGAGAAATGAATTCTCAAAGGAACTGTCAGTTACGTTATTGGCATTGCTTAGATAAAAATCAAATAAAATGTTGAAGCAGATAATAATTTAAGAATGGTCATTGAATGACAGTATCACCAAAACTGAATGGATGAAGAGACAAAAACACAATAAGGCAAAAAAGAGGGGAAAAAAGTTGTTTATTGTCTTTCTAATCAGTGTCATTTTGGTTGTTTAGTTCTGAGAAGGGATGAAATTAAACGATTCTTTTGTAAGTGGGTAAAGTCACATCAGATAAAGATTACAGAAATTATTATGGACCTGCTCTTGTAAGGAGTTCCATTCCTTTAGGAGAGCTGTTGTATCTATACTGTATTTCATAAGGTGTTGAGTGACAAATTCTAGTTTGTTATAAGGCTGGCAACATGTGTGAAGCAATCCTGATTTAGATACCTAAGGCCCAAAGGTAAGATATGAAATATACTCTGGTTTTCAACGACTATCGTCATGTATAAGCCAGTGAGGAACCCTCTGAGCTTGTATTGATTTAGAATGACATATCTATATGATATACTGCAGATTCATATAATATTACTGATTTAGCTTCAATACATTGGTCTGAAAATTGCAATGATTTAGGAGTGATTAAACCTCAGCTGTAGGAGCAGTATGAGTATCTGTGTAAGGTAACCACACACATTCTCAGTTTAATTTGCCACTGAATTTGAATCAACATCAGCCCTTTAGATAAAGATCCAGTTTAAATCTTTTTGACAGATTAGTCCACAGAGAGGCAAATAATCTGTGATTCATAACCCCATCAAGTTCTTGTTTTTGGAAAGCCAACTGTAAAGTTATAATAGGATACTCAATATTGAAAGGTTGGTTAAAGAATTTTATGATATTGGAAAAAATACCTAATGTAATAACAAATACATAAAATAAAAGCTTTTTTAATTGATTTACCAAGATGTTGTGAAAATGCAAGCAAGGCACTGCATGCCTTTAAAGAGCTTCTACCCAGCAACAGACCTTTGCTCTCTGCTTGGCAAGTTAATGAAATTCATGCTAAATAACTTATAGTATCCCAGAGACGGAGCTTAGGTTTAAGAGGGGAAAGAACTATTGTAGCTAATGCTGAAAGCTTGTATTGTTTTAAGGTTAATCCATTTGTTGGAGCAGATTTTTTGCTTATGAAAATTGCTAAAACCATTGACACATCTGTTAAATAGGGAACAATGTTTACTAGCAGAATGCGGAATTTAATGGTAATAACTGCAGTGAATAACTATGCACTAGAATATCTTCCAAGTCTTGTATCTTTCATCACACACCTTTTTGTGCTCAGTAATCCCTAAACTTACATAATACAGAGAAAATGGCATTCAAAGTGATCTTTATGAACGCTTTTTGTGTTTCATAGCTTCAAGATAAGAGCTTCTGTCTGCTGTGGAAAGTCTCTGTCAACAGAATCTGCTTGATCAAAGCATCCTTTGTCAGTTATTAGTACAAGGAGTGAAAATCCACTAAATTGTGATTCTCTGTTATCTTTAGCATTTCATCTTGCAGCCTTTGCAATTTTCATGCTTCCCAAATTGTAACAATAGTTTAACATTTTAAATATGTTTTTGGCATGCAGCAAGGAGAATGTCAAGGGAAGTATTTGTTTCTTTTCTTTGGAAAATAATTGAGGAATTTTTTTTGTCCTACAGCATATTTCTACTGCTACTTGTTTTATTCTTCACATTTCTGGACTTATAGTGCATGATGGTATGAGCCATTTGCCATTATAGCTGAATGAGGCGCTATCTAGCCTTTTTGGTAAACTAAGTTACTATCACATGCAGGACACTAGCCAAAGCAAAGTGAGAAAAGCTGAAACTAAATCACCCTTTCATTGTAAAAGCAAATGATTCCTGTAGACAAAATTGAAAGATACAAAGATGGTAATGTTGGACTCTCATTCATCCACCTTCTCCTGTGAATGATGACTTTCCAGTATCCTCTCACTTATCTCCTGTTATTCCTTCTTCAATTTAAAATTCCTAATATATCATATTTCCCCTTTACTGTTTCAAATATTTTTAAACTCATCCAAGTGACTGACTTCCTCCACTACACCTCATTAAGTAATTGAGCTAAATTTATTCAAAATAAAGTGACACACTTTATTTCACAGTGGTTGGTTTGAATCAACATTTGCCTTTTTTCCCAATGCCTCTTCATCACAAGCCTTTTCTCTCTAATATTCCCAGAGTTCTTTTATTGTTTTAGTAAGGCAAGCAGTGAGCCTAAGAATTGTTCATATATATGAGGAAAGAATACTGTGTCAGAACTTTTGTGCTTGTATATGATGATTAGAGCTGTTTTAAAAATCCTAATTAGCTTCAGACAACTAAAGAAAAAATATCCAACCTTTTTTTTTTAAAAAAAAATCTAGAAATATTTTCAAATTAAAAAAAAAAGAAATGGAATTAAAAAAATCTTTAAAAAATATCCAGAAGCTCAAAAATGCTTGTAATGGAATAAAAGCATTAAAAAAAAAACCCCTCATTTTATTTGTAGAGGATAACTGAAAACATATGGGGAACATGAGAAAAAAAAAATATTCATTTTTTGCATTTAAAAACTAGAAAAGACAGTGACTAAAGTAAAAGGAAAAATTCTTGCAGGCATGTCATAAAAATTGTTTCAACACAAGACATTCAATCCAGTCTTTCTATAAAGTCTTCCTTGGTGTTTATGATTCACTGATTAACACTTTAAACCATTGTGAGCTTTAAACTGTAGAAATAAGAACAAATATCTGAAAATGGAAGGATAGATTAGTCCAAAGAGATTCTACATGAAACTTCAGATCTTTATCAACAAATCAGTTACACAGATCTCTAAAGGTCCCGTCTAACCCCTACCATTCTATGATTCTATGATTATCCCTGACATGAAATTGCACTAGATGATACTCTTCAGGAAATAAAAAATAGGCATGAAAACTATGCCTTATGATGGCTGCTGGCAACAGTAGGTTACTTTACTAGTAGGAAAAATATATTTCCAAAATGTCTGTGATTGCAATCAGATTTTCTTTGAATATATATGCTTAATATAGCAATAAAAAAGGAAGATAATATGTTTTTCTTTTCTCTTTTGTCTGAATTTATTCCAGTGTCATTAGAAAAACACCAATGCTTCATTGGTTAGGTTACTCAATCAGATTAATGTTCCAGTACTTTTTCCTGGAGAATAGATATAGACTTGCACATTGTAATATAGCTAATGATCCATTCCTAGTCTTGCTATTGTTGGAAGATTGCTATTTATAATTTCTTATAAGCACAACATGCATTTTAAAGAATATTACCAAGGGAGACAACGCTACTGAAACTACTGCTTTAGCATTAAAATAACAAAACTATTCCAGTCACCAAGGCTGCAGTAACATTACTTTTTGCAAATTAAAAAAAATAAAATAAAATCAGAATTTAATATACTTTGATGATATCCTTTTTATCATCACTATCTTGTCATTTTGCTTTCCTATATTTTAATTTCTCACAGGTTTTAGAGATTAAATATATTTCATATGAAAGCCCTTAAAATTCAATTCATGCATGTAAGTGTATTTGTATATATATAATTTAGGTTGAAATGAAATGGCATCTAGGAATTAAATTGGAATCCATCAGTACTAACTTCACTAAAGTATTTTTTCCATGAATCGGCATAAAGAAGAACGGAATTTATTCTAGAATGCACACATAAAAATATTTTTTTTTTGGAATGTACAGCTAAAGTTAAAGGTTTTGAGGGATCTTTATAATACTTTCTTTAGAGATAATGGTTACAGTCACAAATGACTCAAATTTGGTTTTGTTCCACTGAGAAGATCCCTTCCAACCCTAGTCATTCTGTGAACATCTTCCTGATTCAATCAGGAAGGATTTGTCTCTTATTTTGGATAGTTTCTGGGTACATCTTTGTGTATTACTAGTTGTAATAGAAAATATTAATTATGTTAACAAATAATTCATAGAACATGTTTGGGAGCTTCACATCTTCACAGGGATTTAGAAACATTAACTGAGTTACAGAACAGTGTTACAAAGGCTGAGATCTGAATTGTCTAAAGGTGGGGCTGAGAGAGACTTGTGGAGGTCATCTAGACCATTTTTCAGTAGAAAACAGGATCAGTCATATCCAGATTGCCCCAGTAACATTTGTATAATTTTCTTAATTATACATAATATGTCTGGTGAGTAAAATTCTACAGTTAGCCTAGGTAGCTGTTGATGACTTTCATTGTTGTCATAATTAGAATGCTTTTCCTAACACTAGCTTCATTCTGATTTGCTGTAATGAATACAATTCATTTTCCTTAACCATCCTAAAAAGACAACATTCCTCTTATGACACCAGAAATGGCTGAAGACAAATAATGAGCATGGAGGTTGGATGTAATTCAAGGACAGAGTCATAAACATGCAAATGGTACTGTGCTAAATATCGTAAGAATGTATACCAGGTTGGTCTTCATGTATGCACTTTTTAGCGCATTGACAGGTACAATATATGATGAATTCACTGATCTCTTTTGGAAAGCAGAATCTACCGTCTTTGAATGAAGTGAAGGTTTTCTTCCTAGGTTTGGTCTTTACTAATCAATAAGTGAACAAGACAAGAGATTCTATTCCAGATAGTTTCAGGAAATTTAGAAGAAGAATTCTTATCTCCCACTATAAGATCATTTCTGACATGCAAGGCATATAGCTTTGCCATGTCTAGATGTGTATATTATATCAAGCATGGGTGGACTCATAACAGTTAGAAAAAAGCTTGTATTTCAATCTTTGTTTACTTCATTAATCTCTTCTTTGTCTACACCTATATGGATATATACTAGAGGATAACATTATTTTGCCATTCCTTAATTTATAAAGAGAATAGCCAATGCATGATTTTTTCTTTATATACTTGCCTTGAAAAACACAATCCCTCTGTAGTGACTTATGAACATTCATCTGACTCAGGCTATACAATCAGAAGGGAAGAACTTTTCTATAACAATTTATGAAGAAAATAAAAACCAGACAGATCAAATAAACCTTGTGCAGCTCATATCTTTAAATGCTGAAAAATGTCTTTTACATACAGCACACAACTATCAACAAAGATTTAATCAGAGAGAATAAAAACAGTGTTCACTTCAATGTTTTCTGTCTGTTGAAATTTTTGTATGAGAAATTGTTCTATAATATGAAAAACAACATTTACTTAGAAAGTCTCATGTTAAGAAAAAAGCAAAATACTGACAATATTGTCTTGGAACAAAATATTTTTTTTTCAACTCATATGAAATATGCTTCTTTTCCCTTGAGTCTGACCACTGCAGTACCTTATCTGATACACTAAATAATTTCCCCATAAAAATGCCAATGCTTGTATTTGCACAAAAAAATACCCACATACAGAAACTATTATACATGACTTTTTTTAAAAATCAAAATAAATATTTATTTTTGTCAATTTTACAAGCACAGTCACTAAATTGTTCTCACTAGTGGGTACATTTCTGCAATCTGCATGTTTTCAATTGGTCCTCTAAAGGACTTGTCTATTGGAAGATACTAAGATTACTTGCATAATGATTACATCGGTGAATTAAAACTAGAGATTTGTGCCATATGTTTTATTAATATTCAGAATCAAATATTTCAAAATGTGTGGACTGTAATTTTCACTTATGTAAGTGCTTTAAAGTGCAAAATTTCCATCAAACTTCCCTGCTGAGCATAGAAACTAAGCATTTCTGATATGAACTGTTGCTGAACTGAAACTGAAGAAGTAGATTTCTGTTCATGGTCAGACCCCACAAAAAGAGCTCAGTCAGCAACGCCATAAATTTGTAATGGTCTCTGCCTGTTGATAGCTACAGGAGTAATGCAAGAAACTGACTGGACAATGATAGATTTCTCCCACCTGACCATGAGCATCTATCCATCTACATATGTAACTATATCCCAGGAACTGAGGTATCCAACTCTTCCTTATCCTATGGCAATTTACACCATTATTGGATATTTTCTGGTCAATAAACAAAAGCTGTATACTAAATGGCTATTCTGGTCTCTAGATCCCCTACCAAAGAATTAAAAATTGAAGTTCTGCAAGAATATCTTCATCTCAGCCCTAGTTCTTCCAAAAGCAATATCACCTCCCAACCCTTTGTCTAAAGTTATCACAAAACAAGACTGTCCATCGAGCACAAGCTCTTGCAGAATAAGGAGATAATACATGCCTGAGGAATCTTACAGTTCGTTTAGCTTGGAGGCTCTGGACAACAGTAGAGCATAGTTCACCTCATTACTTCCAGAAGTTCAAAGCTTCAGTGTTTTTGTCTAGAATGGAGATCTCTGAGATTTGCTACTCTGCATTCATAATTGAGAATGTGTATATGTAATACATACACTTTCCCTAGAAGTATTTCTCTAAAACTTTGAAGGCAGGACTTTTGGAACCATGTCTTATGTGTAAACCCTGCCTGGCATCACAACACGCTAGCCTCAGACGGAGTTTCCTGGCATTATCACAGCAGCATACCTGATGATAATAAGGTTCTACGATCTCTAGGGTCAGGGTATACCTGGTTTTCTTCTCTTTTCCCATCTGTTCTGAGTATGAGATTGTCCCCAGTGTCAAGTGGTAACATACTACCAAGTCCGTGCTAAGAAAACATGTGTTACTGCTAGAATGACACTGACTCCAGTACATAAAATGGCTGACCTAGTAAGTCAGTGCTTGGCAGCTAAGTAGTTGGAGAAAGCATTAGTAGGCACAATTTATGGCACAACATACAGAACATTTTGAGGTTGCAGAGCATTGATAGAAACCTCACACAACTGAACCTTGCTTCATTTTTCATCCACTACTCTTTGACCCAATGCCTTTTAGATAGACAGAAGAGCAATTAATTTTTGCCCCAATTTCCCTCTTTTGGACATGCTCATGTATTTCATATTACTATGAAATAAAATTACATTTGATGTTGCTACCTTTAAAATGTCAACCCTAGGAATTTGCCAGCTATCCCTAAAATCTTTCCAAGCTTCCATATCTAAGTAGAAGCAGCTTAATTCTTCAAATCATTATACAAGAGGAAAAAAAAGTCAGCTGGTGTTTGACAACAAGATAATACAAATTGTATGACTTCATTCAGCTTGTTCTATTATTACAAAGGCCAGGGATTATTTAACACACTTAAGAGTTGTTAATTTTCATAGCAGTAGCTTACAGACGGCCTAAATTAAAACAGACTGCTGCTGTGCTGTTACTTTAGATAGTCTCTCAGTAAGGTACTCTGAATTTCCAGACAAATTCGTTAAAGAAAAGTAGACAGAGCTGCAGAATTTACATGTGCAAAATATTGCCAAACAGATGTCAGAGTTTGCTGTGCTGGGCTGTGCCAATACTTCCTCTATTTGCATATCACCTCATGTTATCTGGTATTATGCTAATTAATGTTATATATAGTATGTGCCACATGCTATCTGAATTTAAAATACTGTTATGACATTTTATCTTGAAATATGGAATAATTTATAAAAAAGCCATCGGTTTCATGCATTTTCAATTGAATGCAAAAATGATTGACTTGATAAAGCAGCCAGGTAGGACTGTTAAAGCTATGCATATTGACCCAGTTTGGCCTGATTGAGTTCTAAACAACATTAACCACTGTCTTGCTTGTAATGTATTTTCTTTTCTCTTCCTGATCAGCTTACAATCATGAAGTCAAATTAGCTGAAAAATCAAGTGAGGTTGCATACCAATAACATGCTAATAATTTTGATAAGTGTTTGCACTGCTTTTGCTTAGAATGTAGGAAGTCTGGCTTGCTGTAAAATATGTTTAATGTGGTATTAAAAGAGCAGTAAGAAAAAATTCAAGTATATGGAAAAGAGGGTTTTGATTTCCAGGTGAATTGTTGGTGGCATTTGCAAAGATTTTTTTTTTTTGATATTAAATTTTAATAAGTTTTTAGAATAAAACAGCTATGTCAAACTTCATAATTTTCTGCTAATTTGAAATAAAAATATTATGTGTATATGTGCACATATACATATGTAAAAATATATGTATCTATAAACATATCTATTTTGGAAGAACAGATTTTAGATTTGTGCATAAATTTGTGGAACTTGAATTCTGGAACCTTGATCCAGACTCCCACAAAATTTACTCATCTATGCTTTAATCTCAGAGTTATTTAAAACATAGTAAGTAGAATTTATGAAGCAAGTCAAAAGCTCACAAATGTAGAACATTAAGATACTATTTCCTGAGAAAGGGAATGTAAATAACTTACTTTTCATGTTGGAACACAAAGAGAAACTATTCTGAAAAAATAAAAATGAAGAACTTCCAGAGTTTTATTTTTATTTATCTTTATTTCCCCCTAATCCAGCCAATCAAATTATTGGAATTATTTTCTTGCAATTTGAGCAGTGATTAATTATTTCTATATAGGATCAATTTCTTTTACCCTCAGATATACATCCTTCTTTTTTATGACTCTGCCATTATTATCTTTTTTCCATGGCACTCTAAACAAACTAAAATTTTTTAAATACTTCCTTATGAAATTGAGATTTGAATGCTCCTTTGAATACATCCATGAGGAAAATTTGATAAGGGACTTCGATGAGGAAACAGTATCAGTGATAATAAAGAAGTATAACATGTAGGGCAAATAATGCCTTTTTTAAAGAAAAAAATAAGAAGTCAGATCATAGAATCATAACATCATTACAGTTGGAAAAGACCCGTAAGATCATCGTGTCCAACCACTAACCTCACATTGCCAAGCCCATCACTAAACTAAACCAAACTGTATCTCTCAGCACTTCATCTATGCATCTTAAAGATCTCAAAGGATGGATTCCACCACCTCCCTGGGCAGCCTGTTCCAATGCTTAATAACTCAGTAAAATGTTCTTCCTAATGTCCAATCTAAACCTCCCATGGTCAACTTGAGCCCATTTCCTCTTGTCCTATACTCATTACTGTAGAGAACAGATCAGCCCTCACTTCACTACAAACCCCTTTCAGGTACTTGTAGAGAGTGATCATGCCTCCCCTTAGCCTCCTCTTCTCCAGATTAAACAGCCCCAGTTTCCTCAGCCACTCATCACATGTTCTCCAGACCCTTCACCAGGTGCTTCAAGTTTAGAACAACTTTCCATCAGCACAGACAGTTTAAGTTTGATGCTGACACTAAATGACCAGACAGAAGCATAAGGCTCTAATAATACTGAGAAACTGGAATAAGCACACTAACAAGCAAGATCATGTGTTGTAAATATTTCCATGAATTCATTTTCTCTGGTAGCATGTGTGCCCATACAATTGATCCTAACTTTTACAAGTAATTTCTACTCTGATTCTTTCTTTCTTCTGATAGCTCACTTTGTCTATTGGCTGGTAGCTTCAATATTTTCTCTTTGGCTTTAGCAACGCTATGTGTCTGTACTTCCCAAAGTGTTCACATCGTCGTGCTTTATAACTTCTTTTTCTACCATGGCAAAGACAGGAGTCTGGAGTTGTTTTTTAATCTTTTCAAGACTTGGCATATGTTTGGCCCCATGAGAGCATCCATAAAATCTCATTCAGAACAATTCTTGGTTGCCATATTTTTTTATTAACCTTCAAAGAATCTGTTTACTGACTGATTGGAGTTCTCCTTGATTATCGGGAAAATTGCCAACTATATTGTGGAAAAATGGATGGATTCAGATTGAGCAGTCTGCCTCTGCACAAGCAGAACAAGGTCCTTTGGGACAAATAATATATTTGTTTATATTTATTTTCAAACATTGCATACTGTCTGAGATCTGTGACGAACTTTACATCAGAACTGCAAGCCTCAGCTGAGGGAAATCCAGTAGTGAAATACTAAGCTCAGTGCTAATAGAAACTCACAAACACCATAATGTGATCTAAAGCCTTGAAGATGGTGACAGTCATAGAATGTTTAGAGCATTTTTCTGTAATCTTTGTAGCAACACTCAGAGCATCACTGACCTCCTTGTCAATCTGAGTAACAAGTTGAAAGGGGTAAAATTTAAGAACTAGATTTGGTATATGAGATTTTTTTTTTCCTTTTGGATGAAAAAATATCTGTTTACAGGAAGAAGGAAGTATATCGAACAGGTTTTAATAAATCTCTGTCAAAACAGTTGGAGGTCTTCGTCTGTAAGGAGGTACCTTTTGAATCCTACCTGAAATTCAAGGTGCGCTTTGTACGTTGTACTGAGAACATATTTTGTGGTTGTAGCATAGAGATTTCTAAGTTTCTACTCCACATAGAATTCTCTTTTAGTTTCTACACTTGGGAAGAAATTCTCAGAGATTTTTGTTCTTGATACATAGTAGATACTGCCTTGAGTTCTGGGAGCCCTCATATAAAAATTTTACTGAAAGTTCCTTTTCCATGGGTAACTTAGAGTACTTTAAAATTTTTCCAACTTGGATTTTTTTAATAACTTTAAGATTGTACCTTTACCAAGTTTAATGACTATCTCTTTTTCTTTTCAATAGCACAATTTTTTTTTTTAAAAACACAATGTATTCTGCAGGTTCCTCCAGAAAATAATTTTGGAAGATTTTTATTAAGAGCTTAAGAAATATTTTTTTAAACTTTGACAGATTACATGAAAATTTGGATTGTTTGGCAATCAATGATGAGAAGTATTCATAAAGTTTCCTTCTTTGGATGTAGACATTTTTCCTGGTACCTGAGGAATGTTTTGCCTGTAGGAAATCAACAGGAATGATCTGATGTAGTTTCACTGACTTAGCACATGAAGACCTCAAATTATAGTGCCAAGCATTTGCTCTTTTCTGAACATAATTCTTGAAGGAGTCTAATGATCTTCATCATATTCTGCTTTCTAATATGTAAAGGGTGAGTGTCTCTCAATGGCATCCTATGACAGGACAAGGGGCAATGGGTACAAGCTAGAACATAAGAGGTCCCAAAGAAACATAAGGAAAAGTTTCTTCACTGTGAGGGTAACAGAGCACTGGAACTCAGATGGGTTGTGGAGTCTCCTTCTCTGGAGACATTCAAAACTCACCTGGATGAGTTCCATGAGACCTACTCTAGGTGATCGTGCTCTGGCAGGGGGCTTGGACTAGATGGTCTCTTGAGGTCCCTTCCAACCCTCGAGATTCTGTGATTCTGTAGTTCTGCTTTCTCTTCATGAGTAAAGGAAAACAGGATTGCACTCTGAAGGAAGATGAAGTTACAGTGTGTTTTGTCTCTGTGCAGATAAATCTTTCTGACTCATGTCTCTAATTCTACCAAATCAATGTTTGAGTTTGTTTTGTTTTGTTTGGCTTTTCTAGGGTTTGGCTGAAGTTACAGCAAAACAGCTGGCTCAAAATCACTCTGTATAAAGCAAGTGATATGGTCCTGGTTAGAAGAGATCTGGCATATCTGCCTCTGTCTGATATTTAATACTTGTGTGTCTATCCAGGGCTTCAGTTGCTGTTATTGTTGGGTGATCAACCTTCAGCAAAAGCCAGGATTACCTTCCTTTATTTGTGTATGGTGAGATTAGAATTTTATTTCTGAAGGCCACTTTGTCAATTGAAGACTTTGCCAGCTTCCAAGCCTCCTACTTCAGACTACTACCTATGTTCATTTGTAAATAGCACATCATGCAAATGATAGACATCTCGTCGGTGTGGAAGACAGATAATGAAGACATTCCACTGGCGAAATGCAGCAACTGCTCACAGTTTTGGAGCTATGGTTGTTATATATGCACAATTTAAATATCTTGAGCTCTTTCCTTGAGAAATAATCAGTTTATTGCCCAACAGAGTGATTCTCAACGTCTACTAATGCAAAAAGATATATGACCATTAAATAAAGTTTTATTGGAAATGTTTCCCTTTTTTTTTTGTACTTTTATTACTTTACTTCCCTTTTTTCTTCATTTCTTGCAAAATGTACAGAAGTGAGAGGCTCTTTTTCCTCATAATTTTGATATTTTCAAATGTCTTAGAGACTATGAAGGATCCAACTTGAGTAACACCAACATGGTAGTAGGTGCTCCCTTACAACAGTGATGAAAATGGTATAAACCTTTGCTAAAAAAAGCATGGACATCTAAATAGGAGGTGTTTCTTCAGTACAAGAGAAGGAAATTGAGTTTTCTCCTTTCTGAATTGTTAGTTTTGAAATGCATCCTCCTTTCCTCCTCTGAAACAATGTAGATGTATTTGCCTCCAGGGCATGCTTCAAGGATCACCATTTAAAGCTGAGTACTGGGAAAACAGAATTAACTTAAAAAGCAAATTATGTGGTGGGATTATAACTTTTCTGATCTCTCTTTTAGAAAAAAACACTATTTAATTGTATTTCATTTCAAACCGGGAAGATCCTCCTGCATCCATCCAGACAAACCTGTCTGTTCGAGTAAGTCCCTTCGTTGCCTCTACACCAATGCACACAGCCTGGGAATAAGCTGGAGGAACTGGAGATGTGGGTGCAGATGCAGGGCTATGACCTCATTGCAGTCACTGAGACATGGTGGGACAGCTCACATGTCTGGAGCACAGCCACAGAGAGCTATATATTGTTCAGGAAAGACAGGCTGACAAGACAAGGAGGTGGAGTTGCTCTCTATGTGAGGGAGTAATCAATGTGTATTGAACTCTGCCTGGGTGGGGATGAGGGACAGGTTGAGTGCTTATGGGTGAAAATTAAGGACCAGAGTAAGGTAGGTGATACTGTTGTAGGAGTTTGCTACAGGCTACCTGATCAGGAGGAGGAAGTGGATGAGGCCTTCTATGAACAGCTGAGAGCTGCCTCACAATTACAATCCCTCATCCTCATGGAGGACTTCAACATCCCTGACATTTGCTGGCAAAGCCATACAGCAAAGTGCACCCAGTCCAGGAGGTTCCTATAGATTGTTGATGACAACTTCCTATCACAGGTAATTGAGGAATCAATGAAGAGGGGTGTGCTGCTGGACCTGGTGCTGACAAATAAGGAGGATCTGCTTGGGGATGTGAAGGCTGGAGGCAACCTCGCCTGCAGTGACCATGAGATGGTAGAGTTCAAGACCCTCTGTGGAAGAGGCAGGGCAAGAAGCAGGACCATGACCCTTGATTTCAGGGGAGCTGACTTTGGTCTCTTAAAAGACCTGCTTGGAGGAATCTGATGAGATAAGATCCTAGAAAGTAGAAGCGCCCAAGAGAGCTGGTCAATCTTCAAGTGCCACTTCCTCCAAGCTCAGGATCAGTGTGCCCCATATGTAGGAAAGCAGGAAAAAGAGACATGGAGTCTCCATGGATAAGCAAGGATCTACTGGGACAACTCAAGCAGAAAGCAGCCATCTATGAGAGGTGGATACAGGGGCTGACTTCTTGGGAAGAAAGAGTATAGGAACTTTGCCAGAACATGCAGAGGTGCAACTAGGAAGGCTAAAGCCCTTTTAGAATTAAAATTATCCAGGGAAGTTAAGGAAAGAAGGGGTTTTTCAGGTACATCAGCCACAAAAGGAAGATTAGAGGGAATGTAGGCCCATTGCTGAACATAGAGGGTATCCTGGTGACTGAGGATGCAGAGAAGGCTGAACTACTGAATGCCTTCTTTGTTTCAGTCTTTACAGTCTCAGGAAGCCCAGTCCAACAAGCATAGTAGAATGGCCTGGACAGCAGAGGACTTGCCCTGGGTGGGAGAGGAAGAGGTTAAAAACTTGTTGGGCAAGCTTAATGCTCATAAGTCAATGGCTCCTGATTGATAATAAACTGACTATGAGCCAGCAATATGCCCTCGTGACCAAGAGAGCCACTGGCATCCTGGGATGCATCAAGAAGAGTGTGGCGAGTGGGTGAAGGGAGGTTCTGCTCCCCCTCTATTCTGCCCTGGTGAGGCCTCACCTGGAGTCCTGTGTACAGTTCTGGGCTCCCCAGCTCAAGAGGGACAGAGAACTTCTGGAAAGAGTCCAGTGCAGAGCCACCAAGACGGTCAAGGGATTGGAGCATCTTCCTTATGAGGGAAGGCTGTGGGAACTGGGGCTATTTAGTCTAGAGAAGAGGAGATTGAGGGGGGAATCTCATTAGTATTTACAAGTGTCTAAATGGTGGATGCTTGGGGCATCCCTTTTTCGATGGTATCTAGCAACAGGACAAGGGGTAATGGGGTGAATCTGTAACACAAAAACATAAGGAAAAAGTATTTTACTGTGAGGGTGATGGAGCAGTGGGACAGGCTGCCCAGGGAGGATGTGGAGTCTCCTTCCTTGGAGGTCATTAAGACCCACCTGGACATGTTCCTGTACAACCTGATCTAGGTGGGTCTGCTTCTGCAGGGGGTTTGGACTACATGATCTCTAAAGGTCTCTTCCAACCTCTACCATTCTATGATTCTATGACTCTATGATTGGTTCTTGCTTTATACAGTAGAGGTTGATAACTTCAAGTTATGCTTAACTGACATAGTCATCCAACAATTTATTTAATTTTTTTTAGTCAGCTTGTTATAAATAAACAGGTACAGATATAATAAATGAATGCAAATACATACTTTCTCTGTTTTTCACTGAAGTAAAATAATGATGTGACTGCAGATCTAACCTTAAAGTAAATTACACAGAAATCCCACATTCTTTTGTTTTAATATGTCTTTAGAAATGATTAGTTCTTAAGTTATTTGTCAACAAAATAGATTTACATGATTTTAATTACAGATGGCATCTGCTGCTTTTAGAGTACATGGCATGAGTGTGTTACTTCAACTTGGATATAAATAAATGGTGTTTTTTAATCACATCTCTATATGTAACACCACAGAGATAAAAATGAGTGTGAGTACAGTGAAAAGATATTTTCAACTGCCCTCTTAAAAATGTCTGGTATAGAAGAGCATGAATTTAGATTTACTGTTGTCTTGAGGATAATTTTTATAAACTTGATGGTTGCTGTTTGATTTTACAAATTAGTTTCAAGGTCAATGTAGAGAAACTTTCCTTACTCTTCTAGTATTATTTATACTGATATATGGAGATGAAATATTGCATGATAAGCATATTAGTCAAGCTGCTGCTATGTGCCATGCCTATTGTGGGACTTATTTAGGATTGTTTCTTCATCATCCTGATGATCCTTGAACATTGTGCCATTTCTTTGTTCAACTTACTGCTAATAGACGGTAATTTGTGGTATCTGATATTATTGAGGAAAAAAAGAAAATAATGTAGAAACCCTCAGCATTGCACTTAAAAAGGGGAAAAACTGTCAGAACTTCCCAAGAATTTCAATCATCATGACACAAAATCATGAGTTTTGTAAATGTTTGTTCCTTCTGGACAACATTCAAACAGTGAGAAGAATGATTCCTGTTCAAAATGAATTTTTCATGAGTAATCATTTATTACATAAATGTAGGATATTTTTGTCTTGATTCATGGAATTTCTTAAAAGACCCTGTGATGTTCTCTACCATGGTCATTATCTCAATTTCTTTAATGAGTTTCTTTTGCAATATTCTTTTACTCCAAGGGTTTACGATACATGTAGTAGATGAGAATTCTGTTGTGTGGTTCACCTAAGCTATGTGATCTTGCTTCCATTTGTTTGTTCATTGTGGTACACGTAAATAAAGCTGGAATGACTTCTTTCATGTTCAAATAGAAATGGTTTGCCTGAATCGTCTTCTGTTTGGAGACTGAATTTGGACTTGGACTAGTAGAGGCATAAACATGATTAAAGCTAATTCACCTAAATGTTTATATGAGTGTAAAAGAAAAAAGTCTTCTTTTATTTAAAAAGATGCAGCTTAGAAAACGAAATTCTTGCTGCAGTTGGAGAGGGACTAAAAGTAAAACCAGTACATCCTTACCATGTTTACATTTGTTTCTCTATTAACTTCTAGTTCAAGTCTACAACACATTTTTGTTAAAATACATACTGGAACTCTCCAACTTTTTATGACTAGACTAACTGCTGTATATCTGCAAGACTTCACTGAACTACTCCAGGTTCAAAAGGCTGCCTTAACAGAAGAAAATTCTGGACTGAGCCTTCTGTTGCAGCCATATTCTCAGTTGTCACACTTCACTTTCTCAAAATTGGCCATGTGAACTTGTAGAGACAGTAGTTAAAACTTGTCTTATTTTTTCACCAGCATATATGCTTGGTTTTTTCAGGCTTACCAAAATAGATGTCATATATCCAGATTTAGTACAAAGTTTGAATAGTGAACAAGGTTAATTCTATACCATAGCCACATATGATCAAAATTTCCTCAAAACTCCAGTTGGAAAGTCTTTGTTAGAGCAATGAAGGAGTTTTATAAACAATACAAAAAGGTGAGTAACAGGACAAAGAAAGAAAAAAGGAAAACGTTTAACACTTTTTTTGTGAAATACTTTGTGTCTTTTTTGTGAAAAGACTACCTTTCATTAGAGTAAAAATACAAGGGCAGATCTCCATGTGAGTACCTTGCATTTCAAAATCACATATTTCAGGATTATTCGCATACATTTTCATTTTCCAGTTTAAGTGTTGTGCCACTCTTGAGCCTTGATATCAAAGAAAATAACATCTTTCAAATAACATCATTTCAAAATAAGATCATGGAAGCAAGATCAACTGAAAATGCAGCAACCTGTGCTTTTGATGTTTAGCACTTTGTTCTGAATGTTTCACATGGGCACAGACAGAACAATGCCTAATTTTCTGATCCCAAGTTGAATTTAGAGCTCAGGCAGCCAGAAAATTATCTTTGGACCTATAAAAAGTATGCACTTGGTCTGAAAGTAACTGAAAGAGAACAAATATGGAACCCCACAATATCATTCATTCAGAGTTAAGTTTTGGCACATAAAAACTGTATTTTAAGAAGTGATGCAAACAAATTCAAATTATTCAAGTATAGAAAAACAAATTCTCCAAGTGAAAGCCAGTGTCATCTCTATACCAATCCTTAGGCCATTTCCAACTTTATTACACTTTCAAGGATATTTTGTCCTCACTTGTATAGCAATGTGCTTTGCACTCAGCACAGTTGTTTATGGAGAAACTTGCATTAAAAATAGACCACTTTACTTGGAGTCAATATTTCATTCCTTTTTCTCAAGTAATCTAATTCAACTTCATTTATAATATTTAGGCCTAACAATATAATCTTTATAAGACAGCAGAACAGGAGGAAAAGGAGAACATGTGAGGAGAGAAATGAAAATCATGCCAGAGAACAGTTTGCTTTGCTCTCACTATTACTATCCTGTCAAAAATGTGCAGAGTCCTCTGTCAGTGCACAGACCCTTTCTTCTTTGTTCCTTTTAATAATATTCTTGGAGAAGTTACATCTAAGTTTCTTATGCACATCCTTCACCACTTGTGACTCAGAAGGTATAAGAGTATCCATTCATTTACATCATAATTCTGATGTCATCCTTTCCTGTTACCACAGAAACACAATCCATGACCATGCTTTGTATTAAAAAGGAAATATATGATACCATCAATGATGACAGCTCCCATGATTTAATCCTTGGTTTTTGCCATAAAATCTGACCTTTACTTGATCTTATTGCTTTACTTGCACATTTGATTTTTAAGACTGCTGATAGCTTGGCTTCATTTACTTTGCCAGTCTGTTCTAATATGAATACAGTTATTGGAGTTTCCCAAATGCATTAGTTCTCTGTGGCTTTTATCTGCTGAACAGAATGTTGTATTTTTGTGTAACCAGAATGATAGTTTTCCTAATGCCTCTAATGCTTATCATAAACTATCTGGGCTTTCATATCTGAAATAAAATCTCCCTAGAATATTTTCTTTATATGCCATTGTTCTTTGGTCTGCTTAGTTAGCAGTTTCTACATGTCAGACAAAGCACACACAGACCAAATTCATTATAGCTTTCAGGAGTCACAGTCATTTGAGTATTTTCTCATGGTTTTTATTTAAGTTCTTCTCATGCTGAGAAGTCTGATAAATGAGTTGTATGTGCTGTTATACTTGTATTCTAACTTCTAGAGTTCAGGAATCCTGGACTTTGTCAGTAAAGATCTAAACCCATATGTCACTCAGTGCTTGAAGGTTAGCAACATAAATCTTCCAATAAAAGAACAAAGGTCTACAAGCACATTCAAATTCCTAGTGATAATGAAGACATTTTCAAAACAGCAATTATGTCAAACCATAAAACCGTATACTCTAATTTTATTCTTCATAAAATAGAGCCAGAATAGCCTTCCATTTATATTCAGCATATACTGATTAGTGTCTAAAACCTCTGATTTGCCTCTAAATTTATTTTCTCTGGGGTGGTTTTTTTGTTTTTTTCCTTCTCACTTTTCCTCTACATACTAAATATTTTCTTTTGGTTTGGAGTGGTTGCTTGGTTTTTTTTTTTTTTGTTTTGTTTTTTTTCTCCTTTGGACTGGTTTACTTCAGACATTTTTCATTATCTAATGAAAATCACAGTGCATGTGAGGCTACCATTTTTAGATTAAAAAAAATTATCTTCTGTAGTTTTAGTTTAGGTATCAGGAGAAGATTGATGGTGATATTAAGAAACCGTACTGTTACATCTTCCAACTCCCAGATGTTTTGTGAAAATGAAATTTGCATAGATGGGGAAAGTGTAGAGGCAATGGTAAATGAAGCATCCAATACTAAAGACAGGGATTATTGTTGTGCACAATGGAGCTTTTGTCCCTGGACAAGTTTCCTGCACTTTTAACCTGATGACCATTTTCTTTATGGCAGCGTCTTAGCTAAGATGGGACATGATTTCAGACTTGGTACATCGCCTCCCACCAATGTGTTTCTGCTTTGACTGCTACAAATACAGTACTTCAGTTTGATATAGGAGCCGAATTTTTTAAGCTGATCTGGGGGAGGGGGGTGGGGGGAGGAAGCACCCTTCCATCTTACACGATCAAACATTACTTATCTTTCTGGAAATGGAAGAAGTTTAAAGGGAACATACTTTGTAAGAAACTACTTTTTTTAAAAAGGCATTTTTTGTACCTCAGTCAGCAGGAGAAAATTGTACTATGGCAATTTTATCTCTAACCTCAGACTTGTCATTGACTCTCTAGGAATTAGGTCAAGACATTTCACTCAGGATAATGATCACAAACCAACCTTTTAAAGTACTATGATACGATAACTATTATTTTACTGTGTATTTTAGTCAAAAGGAAAATTAAGTTTCTCTGTGGGCTTCTCCAGGTGTTTTTACACTATACCTATATCACTGCTCTTCCTTACCCATCATCTAAATTACAGTTTATTAATGGAATTTTGAAAGGAAAAGAAAAAAAAAGAATCCATCTCACTTTGTAGACTAAGAGAGACTTATTGTCTCTCTGGAATAGACAGAAGATCTTTTATGGTTTTTTTTATTTCTTAAAAAATGGAAATTAGAAAGCTAATTTATCTGAATGTTGCAGTTTTGGCTTTGGCCACAGTAATGGGCAAGCTGAGCAACACCATAAGATGACAGATAACAGAAGATAAAAATATGAATAGTTGGAAAAAAGAAAGCTTGCTCAGAGTTAGGAATAAATGTTGAATACATGATTATGACAAGTGCCAGCATCATCCAGACTGCAAATAAATGAGCTGATTTGCATGGGATTTTTATTTATGAATTCAAGACTGAGACTAAGCTCTACTAGGAGTGCAGCCAGGAATGTTCATGTTCCTTACACTTCCTGTGGGATATGGAACACACCACGATTTAATTCTGTCTATATGGAAAACAGGGACATTAAAGAATGCCGGTGTTGGCAGAGTCATAATACCTTAAAAAGACCTCAGTAAGAGTTCACAACCCAGCTTCCAGTGATGCTCAGTAAGGGATTCAGTTAATTCAAGGCAAGCATTCAACACCGTTGAAATTATATAAGGAAGCTGATACAGTACTGGACTACAGGAGAACCATGCCCTTCTGGAAGGGCTGCTGGATGCCAGAGGCATTACCAGAAGTATCTCAAACAGCACTCATAGTCAGATGCATACTTTTGTCAATGCTGGTTAATAACTGGTACCTTTGTGTGGGAACACCATAGCAATGCTAAAAGTGACCTGAAGAAGTGTGTTTAAAATATGTGGAACTTTTCAGCCAGGCAAATTATGCCTTATTCTTTTTCAGAACATCATATTTGCATAAAACTGTAATAAATACTAGAGAATTAGTATTTTTATTGGTTTACAAATAAGTATAGAATAAGAATGGACTTTATGAGTTAAAACAAACAAAAAGCACTAAGTTATAGGAACACTTTTGAATGATCAGTGTGACCAGAAGCACCACATGATTGGCCCTCTGTACTCTGCACTGGTGAGGCAGCACCTCAAATACTGTGTTCAGTTTTGGTTCTCTGACTACAAGAAAGACATTGAGGTGCTGGAGCATGTCCAGAGATGGGCAGTGAAGCTGGTGAAGCTGAATTCTATGAATATCCCTAATTGTAAAGTCAGATGCCCTAGCTCAGAAGCATAAGGAATGCTGTAAAACCTTTAAAATAAAATAATAGAAAAGGAAAGCCAATATGTTCATAAGCTGATACTTAAAAGTGGTTAGGGATGGATGCAAAATCTATGTGTGATTCGAAACAAAAGCTTCTGTTTTTTTCCAATAGTATCTACTCCAGTTGTTAGTTCTATGAGCCCACAGGACACTAAACTTTAAACTGTGACAGCCTGCTGCTCACGCATGGGATCAAACTTACAACAGCCTAGGAACAGAGCCAGAGCTGCTAGGTGTACGTTGCTTCAGGAGAGGCTGAGAGTCTCAAATAAGATGCTTTTGCTCTACTAATTTTGTTATTTTCCTGGGATTTAGGCAGATATCCCTTGAGAAAGAGATTATTTCCTTTGGGATATCTTTTCTAGGAGATGGAGAAACACTCTACATAAAACACTGTAGGGAAATTTCTGCCAAGGTAATCTACCAAAGACTTTTTCCTTCTAAATCTGTCAACCTGAGCATACCTTTTAGGTATGCCAGCATGATTTGGAAGGCATGTAAAGAATCTAAGTAAGCATATAAATAGCTAATTTGAGGTTCACAGATGTACTTTCCCTTGGGAATTATCTGAGCTCCTAAAATTTCATTCCAATAATTACCAAGGCAAGTCACAAAGATTTCCATTGACTAATCTGGAGCTTTCTGAAATCCTTTAATTAAACCACAGCAAGATGGTTTCAACAGAGCGAAGATTTGGTTTCTGTCATGCTCTTTTCAGTGCTTCCTTCCCCTCCACCACAGTCATGTAGTCAGATGAACATCTCTGGTGGTAAGACACAAAGCTAGTGTCAGGAGAAAATGACGTGTCTTCAATAATAAGACACTAATAGTTTTCTCCTTCAATGTTCTGTATCACAAGGATATTGTTTAATAAAGTCATAAAAAGTCTTTACACTATGGTAAAAATAAGATGAAGCTAAAATTGTACAAGAATATTCATACAGAACTTATAAATATTGAAACTTTAATTAGATTGTAAGATTTTTTTTCTAATTATGCTAAACAAAATTTATATTTAAGTACAAGTGGTCAAAGCTTTTAAACTTTATTTGCTGTTTTCCTCAACCAGAATCATTCCCAGAGCTGGACTGTCCATTGTGTAGCCAGGTCAGTAAAACAAACTACCCTGAATATTCCTTTTGCAGTGACAAATCTTTTGCTTTTGAAAGGAATCTTCTCCATACAGCCCTGACTGTTGCTAAAAGCTATAGTTGAGAATAATAGGTGGCAATAAGACAATAGTTGAGAATAATAGGTCAGAAATGTACAGAACAACGAAATTTAAACCAGGCCCTCCTGTGTACTAGTTAATTGAGCTCTGCTCAAAAGACAGACTAATCAAAAATAGTGAAATAGTGTCAAACAGATATTATTTGTTCTACTGACAGTTTAAGGTTAGCTATCACTAGCTGGAGGTCTGTATACCAGCTACAAGTTTCTGTTTTTAAATGAAAGGCCTTTTATGAATGCATATCAGCTTTATGCTTTCACTTAATTAGTCTGTTCATCTTCTCAACAGGAAAATGAAAGAATAGCAGAATAGGGATACATGAACCCTAAGGATGAAGGAGGGATGACTGCACAGTTAAGCGTGCATTATGCCATGCTATATGACTATACCAAATGAGATGGAAGGGGAGGTAGGCACCCTAACTCCCTATAGTTGTTCTGTACTTGCAGAGCACTTAAGCAAAGGTCAAAAGAATAGTGATGCAAATGAAACACGTGAAAACTTCTAGATAATAAATGAATAAAAATAATAGCTTGGAACAGAGCTAATTAGAGATGACCAGCAACATAAACCAGCCTTGAATAAGCATGGCTTCCAGAAGTCAAGTTAATATGCAGAGCGATGAGTGCTGACCAGAGGTCAGCATCTGAACAATGGGTTTTACCTGATAGTCCTTGATCCTGAGGTCTCTGGATTGGTTCTAAATATCTGCAGAACATCTTTAGTAGAAACTTTAGTAGAATCTTTAGTAGAATTATAATCCAGTTAACCAAAGCCTGTATATCCAACAGACATCCTCTAGGGTTCTGAAAAACAAAAAATGAAAACCAGCAACATCCAACGATCAAGACATATTGAGATCCTTGCTGTAATAAGGATATAGTAATGGTGTACATTGAGGAAAAGTGATATGAAGGGATTTCAAAACAAGATAAACTTACTTACCCTTTATCATAAGAGAATAATAATGAGACAGTAGATGAAACTGAAAGGAAATAAATTCAAACTGATAAAAGGGAGTATCTTTTTATATAATGCATAATTAAAAAGTCAAACTCACTGCCATAAGATTTCACTAAGACATAGAGTTCAGAAAGAAAAACAGGCATTTATACAGGCAATGAGAACATCTTTAGATAGATTTTAAAAAAAAAAGTAAATAAAAAGTGATGCTTTATGACATAAATGAAGCACTAGCTTAATGTGGAAGGCATTAAAAGGACATGGCATAAGAAAAGTAATGCTTACTCATACGGAGATTTTAGCATCCTTTATGAGATAAAACCATTGTTCTAAGCAGGAAGGCAGATCCTCTCATACTTGTGATGTGTTTCATTTGTCATCCTTCTTGGTTCATAACCTCTGGATCTGCAAAGTGGGAAGGGTAAGAGACACAACAGATGTTAGCAAGTAGAAAATATTTGGGCATAGAGTAAGGAAGAATTTGACAGCAAGATGAACAGGGAAAGCCCAGACTTGATTGGCCTCATTCTTTCTGCAGTAGCAAGAGTTTGCAAAAGACTGTGAGTTTTAACATAGCTGAAGTTTAGCTACTCCTGCCGTTTCTGCCTCATTGGATTCTGCTTCCATCAGCATCAATGAATTGGAATAAGGCCTCAGGGCAAGCATTTAGTGTGGACTTACAAACTACAGTTTTATTTAAGCAGCTTCTCTGGGGATATTGACTGGTAAATCTTTGAACAAGTATCCTTCCCTCTGTATTTTTAAAATGTCATCTTTTCTTATATTATATGGTGGTACTTCCCTGCTTAGGAAATGATTATTCAAGTTCTGACTTGCAGGATGATAAATCACTGGGTAGCATACTACTGTGCTTTTAATACTCGTCATTGCACTAGGAGATGGTTGAGATGACTTGCAGAAGAGAAAAGAAGGCCAGAACTTTCACTCAAAAATAGATCTGAGGTTCCACAGTAGTTAGTAGGTTTTCATTATTTCACATTTTTCTATTTTTTGATTCCAGATGTGGCCTAAAATGGTGACTACTATACTTGTGAACTAAGATTGTGTGGTGGTTTAGCCCTGGCTGAGTGCCAGGTGCCCACCAAGTTGTTCTATCACTCCCCTTTCTAAACTAAACAGGAGAGAGAGAAATATAATGAGAGGTTTGTGAGTCAGGATAAGGACAGGGAGATCACTCAGCAATTAGCATCATGGGCAAAACAAGACTAAAATAAGAAACTGATTGATTTATGAATGAACAATCAGAAAAGAGTAGAGAAAATGAGAAATAAAACTGAATCATAAGATACCTCTCTCAAACCCTCCTTCTTCCCAGGACTTTGCCTTCCTTCCCCACCAGCAGCGCAGGGGATTGGGGATGGAGTTTGTGGTCAGTTCATTACAGATGGACTTTGCCACTGCTTCTTCAGGGGGAGGCCTCTTCACACTCCTCACTGCTACAGTGTGAGGTCCCTCCCATGAGAGATAGTCCTTCACAAACCTCTCCAATGTGGATACTTCCCATAGGCTACAGTTCTTTACAGATGACTCCAGTATGGATTCTTCCCACAGGGGCAGCTCTTCACACACTGCCCCAGCTGGGGTCATCAACAGGGAAAATAGTCCTGGAAGAGACTGCTCCAACTTAGGTCCTGGGGGCTTCTCTCTCCCCATGGGTTCCCAGGGCCTGCCAGGAACTTGCTCCAGTGTGGGCTTCCCATGGAGTTACAGCCTCCTTCAGGCATCCACCTCCACTGATGTAGGGTCCTCCATGGACTGCGAGTGGGTCTCTACTCTCCAGTGGCCTCCATGGACTACTGGCGAACAGCCTGCCTCACCATGGTCCTCACCACAGGTCACAGAAGAATCTTTCTCCCAGTACCTGAGCACTCTCCTCCCCTTCCTTCTCTACTGACCTTGGTGTCTACAGAGATGTTTTTACATCCTCACTCCCTGTTGCTGCTGCAGTTTAGCAACTGCACAGCAACTTCTTCCTGTTCTCAAATACATTTTTCACAGAGGCATTACCTCAATCACCAATTGGCCAGGCCTGAGCAGTGGGTCCATTTTAAGACTGAGTGGTGTTAACCCTGTCAGATACAGGGGAACCTTCTAGTAGCTCCTTGTTTAAAGAATCCAACCCTGTAGCCCCCTGCTACTGAAACCTGGCCTAGACGAAACTACTGCAGGAGGCAAACAGATAAACAACTAAATGAGTTCAGCCAGGGATGTCTAACACATTTGCAGTGTACTGTTTGGGGGGAAATGGTGCGGCTGCAACTGAACGTTAGCTGTGTGAAGAGGGAACAAAAATGTGCTGCTTAGTGGAAATGCAGGAAAGCAGTGTCTGGAGGAAGAAGTAGTTCTGATAGAACATCTGGACTACTAGCTAAAAGCAGAAAAAAGGTGCACATGAATGTTGGAAGAAATGGAATTAAGATGTTCCAAGTGTTTGCTGACTCTTTGCTATATTTAGGCACAAAAGAAGCTATAGAAAAGAATAGTCTTTTGAGCCACTCAGCCTCANACTCTCCAGTGGCCTCCATGGACTACTGGCGAACAGCCTGCCTCACCATGGTCCTCACCACAGGTCACAGAAGAATCTTTCTCCCAGTACCTGAGCACTCTCCTCCCCTTCCTTCTCTACTGACCTTGGTGTCTACAGAGATGTTTTTACATCCTCACTCCCTGTTGCTGCTGCAGTTTAGCAACTGCACAGCAACTTCTTCCTGTTCTCAAATACATTTTTCACAGAGGCATTACCTCAATCACCAATTGGCCAGGCCTGAGCAGTGGGTCCATTTTAAGACTGAGTGGTGTTAACCCTGTCAGATACAGGGGAACCTTCTAGTAGCTCCTTGTTTAAAGAATCCAACCCTGTAGCCCCCTGCTACTGAAACCTGGCCTAGACGAAACTACTGCAGGAGGCAAACAGATAAACAACTAAATGAGTTCAGCCAGGGATGTCTAACACATTTGCAGTGTACTGTTTGGGGGGAAATGGTGCGGCTGCAACTGAACGTTAGCTGTGTGAAGAGGGAACAAAAATGTGCTGCTTAGTGGAAATGCAGGAAAGCAGTGTCTGGAGGAAGAAGTAGTTCTGATAGAACATCTGGACTACTAGCTAAAAGCAGAAAAAAGGTGCACATGAATGTTGGAAGAAATGGAATTAAGATGTTCCAAGTGTTTGCTGACTCTTTGCTATATTTAGGCACAAAAGAAGCTATAGAAAAGAATAGTCTTTTGAGCCACTCAGCCTCATTTTGCAAACCACAGACATGGAAAGTGGGTAATTTAAAATTTCAATCTGTTATATTCATTCCTCTCTAATTGAGATGATATATCACAGTGTGCTTCATGATATGCAGTGTGAGAAGGATGCCTAGTCTGGGACACTTGGGCAAGTCATTTGGAGAAATCTTTTAAAAATAATTTATAATCAGAATAGATTTTAATAAAATAAGACATTTCAATGCATTTTTAAAAACTAACTTTCCCAGGGAAGAAAAACATATACATATGTATATACACACATAATGTACCGATTCAGTGCCAAGATTTTAAGCTCCAGTTTGGCAAGCTATTAACCAACTACTTTAGATTTCAAAAGTTTTAGTCATGCAGAAGTCAATGAGTATTTGAAGCACTTGTATGCTTTAAATTAGAGGTAAAGCTGCTAAATCAGCAACAGAATGTTTCTTTTTCCTCAGCTGGCATTAGAACTTGTGTTTTGGATCACTTTTCTCTCCACCCACCACAAGTATTTGTACCTCTTTTATGAGCAAAATAAGAACCTTGAGTGCATCCGTAACCATCTCAAAACTCAGAATAAGAAGCTTGAAGGGAGACATGTTTTTTGAGCCTTCACCCTATGTGTAACGCTCCTTATAATACCAGTCTGACTGAATTGCAGGTGTTGGTGAGTTCACAGCTGTCGTGATTTCGGCCCATCAGGGAACAAAAGACCACGATTAGCCTTAAGGATTGCTAAAGGGCAGGGAGGGCTTAATTGCCGCTTAAGGTGCAGGACAAAACAGACCAGGCTACTTGGCTTGGGGAAGAAAAAAAACAGAAAACAATTTAATAACAACTAAAATATAAAACCCCAAAACCAGAACCAAAACAAAACAACACACAATGTTACAAAGATGAAGAGTCCGACCAGTCCTTTAAGACCACCTGCTCCCCACCCCTC
>WBNH01009349.1:92921-148821 GCA_013401255.1 Urocolius indicus | reverse complement strand
TACCACTCTTACACCTCCTGCCTGGCACCTCAAATTCCCGTCCCTAAATAGTGATCGCAGAGGTGCCAGATTGGCCCAGCCAGGCCGGGGGGTGGGTCTGAACCCAGGAGTCGGGGGAGAGTCTAAAAAACTTTTACTGGGTCTTCACTGCAACCCGCTCCCCCTGTTACTAAGCAAAAGCAACTCCTTGCTAAACCATGACAACAGCAAAAGCAGAATAAAATGCTTCATACAGCATATATGCTTTTTTTTTTTTCAGACGTTATCTCATTTGTTATCTCATTTACTCCTTTCAGAGCTTCTTCTACTGACAACACTTTGACCAGTTAAAAAAAAATCATCAAATAGTATTTTTTTTCCCACTTCAGGAAATGCTCTCAGTTTTATGTTCATTTAACTATGCACAGTATTCTTTTGTAATATTATAAATTGTCATTAGAATACCTGTGGGGATGAAGAGGCTGGGTTCGTTTTTTCTTCTGTTGCTGTTTCAAAGGTAAACAGTTCTGTATTTTCTGTGTTGTTTTTTTTGTTGAAAATCATTCCTATCTCATGGATAATAGACATAGTGTAACTGTCTATATATCTTTGAGTAGATGTATATGTGCATAGAATTAGGACTACGTGTGCATGTGGAATTGCTGCTGTGAACCTGTTTGATGAACCATGTTTCTCTTCTTTTTCTCTTTATCTTTCTGATCTATCATTGATGCATCAGGATATGACTAACAAGCTCCTCACACAGAAGCAGTATTTAATCTCTACAATTATTTATCAAAGAATTCCATTCCTTGCAAACTACCCACCACAACCATAAAACAGCATTAGGCAGCACATGTGATTAAACAGTTTTTACTGGTAGAATATATTTATCTGACTTTTTTTTCTAGGGAATTTGAGAGCAGATCTTTTCCTTAACTTTAATCAAAATGCAACCACTCTGTATTTCTATCCAAATGTGCATACACTGTTCTTAAAGTATTTCACTGATATAAAGCTTCTCAGTATTTTTCTATGCTTATCTTGCAATATGAAGAACCTGCATTTGTTCACTATTGAATAACAGAGAGAATACTAAATTTTCAACCTTTCAAGTAGAGCATTGTCTTGTACCCAGTGACCAGAATAAGATACACACCACAAATAGCTTTTCACATGCTTCTCCCAGCCCCTCCTTCTTCCCAGGATTCTGCCTTCCCCCCCACCAGTGGTGCAGGGTGATGGCAGCTATGGTCCAGCATCAGCACCTCCTATGAGGGTAGCTCTTCACATACTGCCCTAGCGTGGATTCTCCCACTGGGAGAACAGTCCTCCAGGAACAGACTGCTCCAGTGTAGGTCCCTCATAGCATCATATGTCCTGACAGTAAACCTGTTCTGGCATGGGTTTCTCTCTTCCCACAGGCTCCCAGGTCCTGCCAGGAACTTGCTCCAGGGTGAACTTCCCATGGAGTCACAGCGTCCTTCAGGCAACCACTAGTTCCAGCATGGGGTCCTCCACGGGCTACAAGTGGATCTCTGCTCCCCAGTGGCCTTCATGGACTAGAGGGGTGCAGCTGCCTCACCATGGTCCTCATCACAGGTCACGTGGGAGTCTCCCTCCTCCCTCTCCTTCTCCACTGACCTTGGTGTCTGCAGACATGTTTTCACATTCTTACTCCCTGCTGCTGCTGCAGTTTAGCAACTGCCCAGAAACTTCTTCCTTTTCTCCGTTATTCACAGAGGCATTACCTCAGTCACTAATTGGCCAGGCCTTGGTCAGTTGCAGGGTCCATCTTAGAAATGACTGGCATTAGCCCTATCAACTACATGGGAAACTTCTGGCAGATCTTTGTTTAAAGAATCCACCCCTTAACCCACTCCTCCATGCTCCTAAAGCCTGGCCTGGCAACACCACTACAAAGGAGAAGGTAGGGAAACAATCTTTGTTGAAAATTAGGATGCTGCTTCTGAAATAAAGAGATAGCAGGTGATTTCCTTTCCTACAGGAGAATAACTGGCTTCAAAGGGTCTCACTAAAGTCTGGTGACATATAGAAGTATTTATGAGGCACTGTAGTCGGCTTGCCACCTGAATAAGACAGTCTGGCCCACAGTGATTTTTATTAAAACTTGTCATTCTAAGAATGCAAAGTCTGTCATTCTGAAAACTTGGGACAAAGATGACAAGGTGATATCAGCAGAGAGCTTGGTACTCTTGCTGAAGATGGGTGACTTGGGGCACAGATTATGACAGTACAGACCTTGACACCTCTAGCTGTCTTCTAAGTTAAGTTCTGCTGGTTGGTAATGAAATTTAGTTATCTGTTCATAGTCCTTTGTGGGTTTTTTTTGCATTGAATATTTGTCCAGCTTTTATATGAGAGCAAAAATCATTACCATACTTGTCTTTGTTGGCCATCACAGTAGGGAGGCTAAAGACTGTATCACATAATTACAGAATGTCTGACATTGGAAGCGATCTCTAGAAGTATCTAATTTAACCATGCTGCTCAAGCAAGGCCACCTAGAGTCAGCTACCCAGGACCATATCCAGATGACTTTTGAATATCTCCAAGGATGGAGATTTCACAACCTGTTCCAGTGCTTAGTCACCCTTACAAAGAAAAAGTGTTGATATGTAGGTGAAGCCTCCTGAATTTCACCTTATTTCCACTGCCTCTGGTCCTGTCACTGAGCATCACTGAAAAGAACTTGACTCTGTCCTTTTCACACCCTCTCTTCAGGTATTTATACACATTGATATGATCTCTCTGAGCCTTTTCTTCTCCAGGCTGAACAGTCCGAGGTATCTTAGTTTGTTGTCACAGGTTAGATACTCCAGTCATTTCATCTTCTATGTGGCCTTTCATTGGACTCTCCAGTATGTCAGTGCCTCTCTTGGAAAGCTCAGAACTGGACAGAGTACTCCAAGTGTGGCCTCACTAGTTATAAGTAGAGGTGAAGGATCACCTCTCTTGATCTGCTGACAACACTTTTTCTAATGTAGCCCAGGATGCCAGGATATATGACTGTGAAGATTTGTTCTAGCCTCTTATCCACAACCCTGATCTCTTCTGAACAGCAATGCTGGCAGACCTGCACATCGAAGCCTGGATTGCCATTGTGTGTTTGTTATACAGTTGTTCTGCTGGTAGTCACAGAACTTCAGCCTTTAGGCTTGTCAGACCAATGACTGTTCAAATCTATGCTCTCTTTTTCTTCCTTTTCAATAGAAAGGCAGAACCTTGGCAATGACTCTGTTCAGATATCCTCACCCCCACTGGGTTTGCACACAGGAAGCAGCAGGAATGGTGCCAGAAATAAGTCTGGCACAGCAGATAAAAACAGCTGCTATTGTCCAAATGGTATTAGAGTCATTTTCATTCCTGTTATAATACCCCATAGTCTAAGGCACTTATATATTTAAACCCTGAAGTTCTTACCATAGAAAATAGTCGTCCAAAGTAGAAAGAATTTTTCTGTTTCTTTTGTTTTGTCTTGGTGAATAATTAATTAAATAGTTTGAATGAGTTGTTTGTGTATATATAATTTGGAAAGATGTTAAAATCAAAAGTATATTTTTACTGGTATAATGCCTATTCTGCTAGCTCTGGCACATACTGCCATTTAGTTTCCTTCTGCAATATTTTGGCTTAAGTTTTATCTGTTCTTGGTAAAACATCTTTCATTTCTACATACAAAACACACAGACTCAGCTAACCTATCTCCCAAAATGATGGAATCTACAAAGTGATCAAAATGTCAAATTATTTAGTTCTGATCTGTAGCTCACATCTTAACACAGAAGCCATGCTTGATGAATTTTTCTCTGCCAGCATAGCCCCATGTAAACTAAACACTAGCTGATTGCTACAAACTGACTATATTTTCTTGTGAACTCCAAACTTTCATCAGGTCTCTAATCAAGTGAGTATGGATCAGATTTTATAAAGGATGCTTGATCTGTTTTTCTAAATAATAATAATAAAAACATTTATTGTCTTTACTGGCTATTCAACATAGCTTATAGCATAAATTTACCTATCTGAGAAACTCCTATTTACCTCAATTTGTCTAATCCCCAGAGTATGGGAAGACAGAAGTTACACTTTTTCTTCAAATCTTTTCCTTCCTTTGGAAAAGAAAATATGGTTTCTTGCTTGAGTATTAAAAACAAAAAAAAAACCCCAAACTAATCTTTAGACTTGGTAAAGCTTTAAAATGACTGTATTAAGCACTGCAACCAATGATAAATGGGGCTTAACAAGGAAAATCCAATTACCCACTTATGCTATGGCATCTTTGAACATCAAGTGGTTGCTTTGTTCACTTTTAAGCATCACTCAAATATGTTATTCCAGTGGCTGTAATCTATCACTGAAAACACTGTAATCATGATCTACAGATTATATACCCAATACTAATGCACCAAAACTCAGCACATGCATTTTAAATAATCAATTGGTAATTAATTAACCCACAATTGCTTCCCTAATACAGAATCAAATCCTATTAAAGCATGACCATAATTCCCATTAGAGTGGTAATGTCCTGAGAGTGAAAGAAATACTCTGTGATCATTAGAAGGATATTATAATTTATAAAGTTTTTGTCAAGAGATTAAGTAATTCTAGAATCTATTACACTTGCAAAAAGCACAGAAAAGAATTATGGTCTCTCAGTCCTAGCAATTAAAATACATTGTACTGCTATATACTATTTGTAATAAACAGATTATCTCAGAATTCTTTACAACTAATGTACATATAACTTCTGTATCAAATATAACACAATATAACACAAAAAATTCTTATGGAAAATAATGCAAGCTCATTTTTTGCCAAGATTTATTATGAAAATATAGCACAAATGTTATCTATAATGACAAAATAAAATTTTGGGGAGACATTTCCTGTAATTTTGCAAAGATGAATGACTCAAAGGCTCCTAATAAAAAGAAATTCAATGAATGCCTCCTGTTTTATGTTTGACAGAAACTGAGCTCTATCTTCTAATGGGTTATTTAATGAATAAGATTGTGAAATGTAATACAAATTTTCTAATTTTTAAGCAACTTGTCATATTTCAGTCAGAATGTATGAAAAAGGACAGATTTATGATCAGGATACAGTTTTTTTCTGTGATGAAGCAAGGATTAATCAAAATCAAAATTTTGCCCAACGGATCTGCTGAGTAACAGAACTGTATTTTTGCAGCTCAATATCACAGAATCACAGGATCTCAAGGACTGGAAGAAACCTCAAAAGATCATCTAGTCCAACCGCCCTGCCAGAGCAGGACCACCTATAGTAGGTCACACAGGAACTCTTTCAGATGTGTTTTGAAAGTCCTCAGAGAAGGAGATTCCACAACCCGTCTGAGCAGACTGTTCCACTGCTAATCTGATGGCAATTCTGGGGATGGCACCCAGCTCTTCCAAGGTGAGATGTCCCCACTGGGAATGTATCTCCTTCTTCATATTTAGTGAGCTTTTCACTAGCTTCTTTTCCCACTCCAAATACAGTGTGTCCAGTTTTGGACTCTTCAGTTCAAGAGTGAGAGAGAACTTCTATATAGAGTCCAGTGGAGGGCTACAAAGATGATTAAAGGACTGGAACATTTCTCTTACTAGAAAAGGCTGTGAGATGTGAGGCTGTTCAGCCTGGAGAAGAAAAGACTGAGGGGAAATCTTATTGACACTTAAAAATACTTAAAGGGCAGATACCAATAGGATGAGCTGAGTCTTTTTCTGTAATGTCTGGTATCAGGACAAGAGGTAATAAGCACAAACTGGAACACAGGAAGTTCCACTTGAGCATGAGGAAAAAATGTCTATACAGTGAGGATGACAGAGCACTGGTACAGGCTGCCCAGAGAGGTTATCTCCTTCTCTGGGGGTTTTCAAAACCCAGCCGTACATGTTCCTGTGTCATGTAACTGAGATGAACCCANCTTTCAGATGTGTTTTGAAAGTCCTCAGAGAAGGAGATTCCACAACCCGTCTGAGCAGACTGTTCCACTGCTAATCTGATGGCAATTCTGGGGATGGCACCCAGCTCTTCCAAGGTGAGATGTCCCCACTGGGAATGTATCTCCTTCTTCATATTTAGTGAGCTTTTCACTAGCTTCTTTTCCCACTCCAAATACAGTGTGTCCAGTTTTGGACTCTTCAGTTCAAGAGTTGGACTAGATTATCTCTGAAACTCACTTCCAACATTTACCATGTTGTGATTCTGTGAAAATAATAGAATATATATTGGTTAAAAATTTGCAGTACTTCATGAAGGCAGAGAAATTCTATGTTTCTCTTGCTGTTCCGTAGTTCTCATAACAGAGTAAAAACTCTTCTGTCTCAAATTAGTCTGGTTGTGTGCTTGCACATCTACTAAAAAACACATAGATACAAAGTAAAAGTAGATACTAAACTTAAAGGTTGAATCCTGCTGTAATTAAATCAACTGTTTCTACTACCAGAGTCAGGATTTCATTCAATGTGGGTTTTTTTTTTTTTTTTCACAAAATGTTATATAAAAACATCTGTACCAATATTTGCATAATAGCTCTGTGCCCTTCCAGGTGGTAGACTTTTTGCCTATTGAACTACTGTGCTTCTCACATATTACACTTCTTGAGCACATCTTTGTGTGTTTTTATATCTGTATTCATATACATATATATTTTTATATAAACATATGTAACACTTTTCTCTATACTGTTAAAATGCTTATTAAGAACCACAAATAAAAACCTGTAGGTAAGTGAGAAGCACTATCACAGGTTATTCGCTGGAGGTTTTTGTCTCAAAAGCTCCCTCCGTATCCCCATGAGGTCCTTACAAGCTTTCTTATTTTTCAATCTCATGTCTTACAGAAGTAACACTGCGTTATGATCACACCTAAACCTTTAGAGTCAATTGCTTAGTTTCAACCAGGTAAAGGAGGAAAATCCTAACTATTTTTCTGAAAGAAGAAAGATGCATCAGGAAACTGAGCATTATCAGTCATGGCACAACCAGCCTGGAAGCGAAGATAAGTTCTTCAGCTGTAGGAAAGCTTCAGCTAGAGATTATTCTTAAACTCCAAACTTGCTCAAAGAAACATGAACCCATTGAAAAATCATGTCATTCTGGTGGGATTAGTATTGTCATGAAGGACTATTTAAAAAAATAAGTATGCATGCTTTATGTGTATGCACAGATCCATAAATACACATTAATGTATGTGTGTAGAGGAGACTTTGAGGCTTTATTCCTTTTTTATCTCATGGTGCTGTTAAGCTTACAACTCTTTGGAGCTTTACAGTGAATCCTCCTGTCCAACATCATGATAGAAATACTTTCATCTTGGAAACTGATAACATGAAATTCATCTTGGGCGACATTAAATAAAAACCCATAATAGTAATATTAATAAAAGTAAACTTTATTTTTGAAGAAGAAAGCTGGTTACACATAGAATATGATTAATATCTTCAATGTATTATTCTCCTCAAGATTTTTTTTTTTCCTTAGGTACATTTATACCACTTAACTGCATCAGTTATACTGATCTGTCAGAACTGTCTCTAATGAGAGTTTTCCTTGTATATATGTTTTTTTGGGGTTTTTTTTTGGTCATTTAAACTCCATTCTGGTTGGCTTGCAAGCTCAGAGAGATAAACTTAACTTTGAGGGGCATTATACATAATATGAATTTTCCTTTGAAGAATTTCATGGTAAATGTGAAACCTGAGAAATTTACAAACATGATTTTTGTGATGTTTGAAGATGAAATCTCATATATCCTTTACCTGTTGAATTAATATAGATGCCTCTGTAGGCTTTCTTCCGCTACCAATGACTTCTAGCTGGAATGCATGACTGTTTCCTTCATCCTCTCTTGAGTGTGGATATTTTCTTTCTTTCACATGTATGATGTATTGTACATTTTGACTTTTGAAGACTAAGTCACAAAGGACATTACAAATGGAGAAAAGTATATGAGGTTGGTGGTGACTCTTAGATCTTTGAAGAGTTTTTCCTACAGTCTTGGATAAGTCCAGGATAAAAATCTGTCCTTTTCTGGAAATGACAGGTCACTGTAGTAGAATGTTTCATTAAACTTCTGAGACTGATTTTGTTCTGATTTTTTTTTCCTCTCATGTTAGTCGTTTTGGAGCTCGTAAGAATCTTGGAGATTTATCTTTCTGATGATCTGAAATCAATATTTTATAGAATAAGTGACTGGATATATTTGATGATATTCCTTGTTGCTTTAGAAGCATACAGATTCATTTAGTTTTCTGTAGGATAATGTCATCTGGTTAAAAAGCAGCAGTTGTATGTGCATTTAAAAATGTCATTTTTGTTGTCTCTTAGTCACAAACTAGGCCATCCATTTTATAATGACAATGAACACAGCAACAGCATGCTCAGTGGATAAGCATTGTGCTATTTTTGTTCAATTTATGGGATAGAAGTCAAGCAAAATGAGAAATTCAATGTTCAGACAATAAGACTGAATCTGCATTAAGGCTTTACTTTTCTTGTTGAATACCATTGAGCTATATAAATAGTTTAATGGCATTCAACATTTAGCCTCTAGATGTAAAAAAAACCTAATTAAGCTAAAACCAAAATCCTATGTTAACACAATAGACTAAAAAAAAGAAAAAAAAATACTTCTACTGTGACAGAATGATAATATTAGAATTTTTGTTATTGTGATTTTCTGTGGACATGGTTTAAATGATCCAACCTTTTCCTTCAATTAAATTTATCTTTTGTTAAGTTGTCAAAGAATAACTAAATTTTATGGCTATAATGTTTAATTTTGCTCCATATTTTACTAGGTTTATATCACAGAATCACATTCCTTCTGATAAGGACAGAAGGTGTAACACCTTACAGATTTACTTGGATTTTGACTCTTTTTTCCAGTGCACGTGTTCTAGTTAAGGTGCCACATTAGAGAAAATAATTTTCTGCAAAAGAGTATCCAGCTCCAGAGTATCCAGAGTATCCAGAGTATACTATCTTATTCCCAGTTGTTAAATATTGACACTTTCTTATCTGTATATCACATTACTGTTTAAAACATTGTCCTTGGGAATTATCAGTAAACTTTATTTTCTGTTATACACTAATATTATCAATGAGAGACAATTATTGAAAGTGTAATGAACAGATGGTGCACTAAAGAAATAGTATTCAATAATGTGACATAATGGGCTATTACACTATACAAAATTGTTACAAATCTTCCACCTATTTGACACTTGAAGAATAAAATTTACTTACCATTATAGTGACTATATTTGAATGAGCAAATATAGTTTTTCATTAAAATGCCTTTTTTTTTTTAATGTTGCTGTAACAGATGATTTTTTTTTTCCTGGCTTTGAATGACAGCTATAGATAAGTATATGCAGGTGTTCATGGAGGACGATGTTCATAAGAAATATTTTCCGTTTTCTTCTCTGTGGTCCTTTAAGACAAGAGTTAATTCAAATCCTAAATTTTTCCATTTTAAATTACAAGTAAAAGTTACTGACCTGATCTTCACAGCTCTGAGTAGGCAAATTATCCCACTGAATTTTAACCTCTCTGAATGAAACTACTTAAAAAAAGGTCACACCTAGCTGATGGGGAATATACCCATTCTTTAACTGAAATTAATTTACTCATCTCATCTAAATGCATTTTAGAAGACATCATCCACTAGTTTAATGTCTCTGAATGCTCTGTGAATATTACTTGTCATTCAGACCATCCATCTCAGACACTTAGTGTGGAATCAATCTGTTTCATTATTTTTCTCTTTAAGATCCAAGTGACTTCCCACACTGTAATGTTAGGAAACTACAGACTCCTTTAATACTGAGTTTTGATTTCATAAATAGAAAATTCTGAAATCCTTCTATGAAAAAATGACCCATTAGTGGATGAGGGAAAGACTGTGCATATGGTCTTCCTGGGTTTTACTAAGGCCTTTGACACAGCCTTCCACAGCATCCTCCTGGAGAAACTGGCTGCCCATGGCTTGGATGGACCTACTCTGAGATAAATGGAAAACTGTTTGAATGACCAGGCCCAGAGAGTGGTGGTGAGTGGAGTTAAATCCATTTGATGGCTATTCACTAGTGGTGTTTCCCAGGGCTCAACATTGGAGACTGTTTTATTTAACTCATGAACCTCTTAAATACATTATATTGTTGTCTATTACACAGTTACTTGTCTAATGCAGTATCAGATCCCTTAGGATATGTTCGATTTACGATTATTTTAGCACTGCATAACCATGAAATACTAATCCCTACATCCCTACAAGTTCCCTGATGACACCAAACTGGGAGGACTGGCTGATTGACCAGAAGACTGTGCTGCCATTCAGCTGGACCATGACCAATTTGAGAGTTGGGTAGAGAAGAACCTCATGAATTTCAACAAGGAAAAGTGCAGAGTCTTGCATCTGAGGAGGAACATCCCCATGCACCAGTACAGGCTGGGAGACGAACTGCTGGAGAGCAGCTCTGCAGAGACAGACCTGGGAGTCCTGACTGATAATAAGCTAACCATGAGCCAGCAATGTGCCCTCGTGGCCAAGAAGGCCAATGGCATCCTGGGATGCATCAAGAAGAGTGTGGCCAGCAGGTCAAGGGAGGTTCTTCTCCCCCTCTACTCTGCCCTGGTGAGGTCTCATCTGGAGCACTGTGTCCAGTTCTGGGCTCTCCAGCTCAAGAGGGACAGACAACTTCTGGTGAGAGTCCTGTACAGGGCCACCAAGACGATCAGGGGACTGGAACATCTTTCATATGAGGAAAGGCTGCAGGAACTGGAGTTGTTTAGTTTAGAGAAGAGGAGACTGAGGGGGGATCTTATTAACATTTACAAATATCTAAATGGTGGGTGTTAGGAAGTTGGGGCATCCCTTTTTTCCATTGTAGCTAGCAACAGGACAAGGGTTAATGGGATGAAACTGGAAAAAAAAGTTCCACTTGAATATAAGAAAAAGCTATTTTATTGTGAGGGTGATGGAGCAGTGGAACAGGCTGCTGAGGGAGGCTGTGGAGTCTCTCCTTCCTTGGAGGTCTTCAAGACCTGCCTGGACATGTTCCTATGTGACTTGATCTAGGTGAACCTGCTTCTGCAGGGAGGTTGGACTAGATGATCTCTAAAGGTTCCTTCCAACCCCACCATTCTGTGATTCTGTAATTCTATGATATGTAGCAGTAAAATCTCGGGGGTGTGTCAATTGTCAATGAGGAAGATGAGGAAACAAGGCAAACAGTATAAATTGCGTGCAAAGACCAAAACAATGATGAATTTAAATTTCCTTGCAAGCTCCATTTAGGATATTCTAAGATTACTCCAAAAGCATGACATGTGGGAAGCAAAATAGCTATTCATTAATGTACTTGTTTGCAATTAAAGCAATGAAATACTGCATTATATCATTTTAATGGAGTATTATTTGCAACCTTTTTTTTAAAAGGAAAAATACATCCAAGGTAAGAAAACATAAAAAATAATTATTTTTCACAGTGGAATAGCCAGATCTTTATGGATGAAAATAAACTTCTGCTTAGTATTGCCACCTTCTGCTGTATCTAACTTGCTCAGTACTGCAATCACACCAAAGGTTCAAATACTTTTCAAGGCTATTTGGAATGTGACTGTTACTGGCTCCTTCCTGGTGCTAAAGAAGTGATAGTAAAGCTGTAGTGAATTCAGGAGAAACAGTCTGGATAGAAAAAAAGAAAATCACTCAGGTGTGGAATAATATTTAACTTAAAACTGCTTCTCAAAGGAAGACCTTTCACAATGTTTTTGATTCTAGTCAAATTTGGAATTGTATTTTCTCCAGATTCCGCCCCACCTCTCCCCCCACGGGGTGTTAATAAGAATGGGACTGTACTGTTTCACTGGACACATTGCCTTCTCTCCCCTTATTTATGATTTTATCAGGGTCTTGTGAACATTTCTGTGTAATTATTATGAACTAAGCTTTGCATTATATTATTCATTTGTTATGTTGGCTGTTTATTTGCCCACTCATCAGGGCACAGATTGTGTGTGGGCATATATTCTTGAATTGTGACAGCACAGCTTGTTTGTGAAGGACTGTAGTTATCCCAGGACAGGCTCATGGAGTCATAGGTACACAAGAACTGGCACTGTGCAAATGAGTCAGTTATAGCCCCAGCTCTGGGGAAGGTGTGGGATAATGTCCTGCCAATGTGCTTGCCTCATTATGCAATTAGTTCATTTGAGAGAAGTGTCAGAAATCTAGATCATCCTGCTGGATGGCATGACATAATTTTTATGTTTCTTCCTGGAAAACAGTTTGCATTCAGAAGCACAGCATTTTTTTTATCTGGAATACTGTATGTGCATCATGTACTTTTTACAGAAGTGAGCCCTTTATAATTTAGCCTTTTAGGAAGATCACAATTATATCCAAAAAGTGAATTCTGAATGAGTTTTGATGAGGGAATCTCTTAAGGTAGCTAGTACAGAGTATATGACCAATTTTTTTATTCTCATGATGTGATACTCTTTTTGGAACTGTTGTGCATATTTATAAAGTCGAAAAAATAAAGTAATATGTTAACTAAGTGAAGAGATGAGGTTTCTGCAGCTCATTTTCTTAACTTTTTTAATGACCTTGTGTTGGTGTAGCCCTGGCTGGGTGCCAGGTGCCCACCAAGTTGTCCTATCACTTCCCCTCCTAAACCAGATAGGAGAGAGAAATTTAAGGAGAGGTTTGTGAGTCTAGATAAGGACAGGGAGATCTCTCAGCAATTCACATCACAAGCAAAACAGACTCAATTTGGGAAGAAATGTCTTGATTTAATGAATTAACATTCAGAAAAGAATAGAGAAATGAGAGATAAAACCGAATGTTAAAACTCCTCCTCCAACCCCTTCTTCTTCCCAGGACCCTGCCTCCTCCCCCAACAGAGGGATGGGGGTTATGGTCCAGCATGGGCGGTTCCCATGAAGACAGCTCTTCACACACTGCTCTTGCATGGGTCATCCACTGGGAGGACAGTCTTTCAGGAACAGACTGATCCTGTGATCCCTCACAGGATCACAAGCTCTGACAGCAAACCTGTTCTGCTATGGGCTCCTCTCTCCCCAGGGACTCCCAAGTCCTGCCAGGACCTTGCTCCAGTGTGGGTTTCCCAGAGTCACAGCATGCTTCAGGCATCCACTCCCTCCAGCACTGAGTCCTTCACAGGCTGCAAGTGGATCTCTGTTCCCCCGTGGTCTTCCATGGACTGCAAGAGGACAAGCCACCTCACCACATGTCACAGGGAAGTCTTTCTTTCAGGGCGTAAGCACTCTCCTTTCCCTCCTTCTCCACTGACTTTGGTGCCTGTGGAGACGTTACATTCTCCCTCCCTTCTGCCGCTGCTGCACTTAGCAACTATGCAGACACTTCTTCCCCTTCTGCAGTACATTATTCACAGAGGCATTACTTCAGTCACTAATTGGCCAGGCCTTGGTCAGCGGTGGATACATCTTAAAACTGTCTGACAATGACCGCATCAGCTACAGGGGAAGCTTATAGCAGCAATTTGTTTAAAGAAGCCATCCCTTAACCCACTCCCTACCATGCTACCAAAACCTGACCTAGACAAAACCACTATGGAACTTTACCCACTATGGGTAAAGGATCAACTGATCTTAGTCACCTTTCAGTGAAATTCTTCTTAATAATTTATATATACAATATGTGTCATGAAATGGAGATATGACATCAGATGGTTCTGTACCCTGACAGAAGATTTTCAAAAACTTACCAGAAAGGAAATGGCACTATTCCTTCTGAAAATGTTTCTCATAATGTTCACCACAATATGCTTTCTCAAGAAACAACTAGAAATAATATTTTTGCTTTGATATATATATCACAGTGATATAAAATATAGTTCTTTCCATATTCTAAGAGATCAGGAGCAATTTTATGTCAGAATACGGGATCTCTGTCTTTTAATATTAGGAAAACTATCAGTCTCTGTTACAGACTACACATTTCTAAACAATGTCTCTATCTCTATATTGATGAAAAGCCATTTTCGCAGAAAAATTGGTGACAAAAGAGGATGGACTGTACTTGGTTACTCCTTTAAGTGTTGCACAATATTATCTTTTTGGCTGTCTAACTTTCAATTTTTTTATTTTTTTATTTTTTTTGGTTACTAAGGTAAAAAAATCCATTAATACATTAAGTCTTTAGACTTTCTCTGACATTGTCTATGATTTCACTCTGGCAGTAATCTTTAAGAACATTAAGTAAGGAAGAGTAAGTGGATAGAGGGAACTAAAATTGTTTACATTTAAGATCTTTTCATAAAGAATACCTGTCCAGTTGCTATCTCTAAATTCTGAAACAGTAAATAATGTTTGTTGCTTTTTTTAATGAAGAGGGAAAATTTTGCTGATTCATACAAATTAATTCAATTATATTGATTTCACGAGCTGGGATCACACTAGATCCCTACATAGACGTTGCTCCTAAAACATTTCAAGCTACTATTACAGAAAAATATGAGACAGTGACTAATAACATACATTTTCATTACAATTATGTTCAAACTCAAGCAGAATAACAGAAAATTATAGAGAAAAATCAGTATTATATTCATATGTACTTTTCATTCCAGGGCTTGGTGCTGGGCCAGTTTTGTTTAAAATCTTTATCAATGATCTGGATGAGGAGACTGAGTGCACCTTCAGTAAATTCATAGATGGCACCAAGCTGGGTGGGTGGGACCTACTTGAGGGCAGGAAGGCCCTGGATGGGCTGAGGTCAATTGCATAAGGTTCAACAAGACCAAGTGCTAGGTCCTGCACTTGGGCTGCAAAAACCCCCAACAGTGCTACAGGCTTGTGTCAGAGTGGCTTGTCCTGCAGAAAAGGACCTGGGGGTGTTATTCAACAGCCAGCTGAACATGAGCCAGTAGTGTGCCCAAGTGGACAAGAAGGCCAATGGCATCCAGGCCTGAATCAGAAATAGTGTGACTAGTATGACCAAGGAGGTGACTGTTCCCCTGTACTCAACACTGGTGAGGCTGCACCTTGAATACTGTGTTCAGTTCTGGTCCCCTCACTACAAGGATATTGAGGTACTGGAGCGTGTCCAGAGATGACCAACAAAGCCAGTGAAGAGTCTGGACAACAGGCCATATGAAGAACAACTGAGGGAGTTGGGGAGCTTACAGAAGAAGAGGCTGACAAGAGACATGATCACTCTCTACAACCACCTGACAGGGACTTTCAGTGAGGCGGGAGTGAATCTCTTCTCTCCAGTTTTGAATGACAGGACACAAGGAAATGGGTTCAAGTTCCACCAGGGGAGGTTTACATTTGACATTAGTAAGAACTTTTTTTCGCAGGGAGAGTCATTAAAGCATTGGAACAGGCTGCCCAGGGAGATGGTGGAGTCACCATCCCTAGAGATATTCAAAAGATGTGTGAATGAGGTGCTGAGATATATGGTTTAGTTTAGTAATGGTCTTGGCAGTATTAGATTAGTGGTTGGATCTTAACAGTCTTTTCCAATCATAATGAATCTATGATTCCATGAAAAATTAACAGGAAGTTGGAGCTTTAGGAGATGGTTAAAAATGGATTTAAATAAAATTGGTGGATCATAAATATAGCAGTCATAAACATTTTTTTTTTTACTGGTAGATATTCCTCCTTATTTCTGGCTTCCAAACAATGCTTTAATAAACCAGGTGCATTGCTTGGTTGGTCATTCCTTGATTTCTACTTCATTTTCTGCATTCTGTGATGGTTACAGTTACAGTTAATAAGCAGTTAATCAGCTGTGAGTAATATATTTGTTACCATTTTCAGATAATTGCATTTAGAGTGGGCCTGTCTAGAATGTGAAGCAGGTATTAATAATGCTATCCTTTACTTCAAGCAGCTAAGGTTTCTCAGTGGCAAATTAATGCATCTGGTGTTCTCTTGACAGACATACAAAGCTTTCAGCATCTAGAATATCCTGTCAGGTCTCACTCTTCTCACTTTAAATCAAGTAATTTTACCATACACCATTTGTCAAGGAACAGTAATTAATTTTATGATATATTTGGCAACAGTTGCATGTTGATTCATTAAGATTCTGTTGTTTTGTTTGTTATTTTTTAAACTTTACCACGATTTATAGAGCATATACTTATAAAAGAGTAGTTTTCACACCTCTACTTGTGTGTCCTTGACAGTACTGTGACACTTTAAAGATGGATAAATAACCCTACCAAGTGAAAATGTATTGATTTAAGTCTATCAGGATCTTGTACACAGAGCACTCTGCTGGGGAGAATCAAACAATTCCAATTTTACAGAGCTAATACAAAAAATTACTCATTATCCATTTTGCTATTTCTTATTGGAATGAGACATATTTTCTGCGGATGTTGCCAATTCTCTCATTATTTATGCGTATGCATCAAGCTATGATAAAATAAAATCAGGAATGAAAAAGCAAATTAAATCTTCAGGAAGAAGAAGGACATCTGGTTACACTTTTTACTTACACAGAAAAGCCATACACATCTATTCTGATGAGTAGTTTACTTATTTTAAAATGGAGTTTTGGACAGAACAACACTTCATTTAGTGATTTAGTGAAAATTTTAAACTGCAAGAAAATCGATGTAGCAGAATTTATGAAGTATATAGACACTAAATTTCATAGATTTTTGAAAGTAACATATCCAGAATTTTTAGGTGTAGCTACACTGTAGAGTGAACTGCAACAGCAATGTCACAGATGGCACTTACAGTAGAAGTTATATGCACAAAGATCAATTAACTTTGCATGGTATATAAACCCTGAAGAAGGAACACTGTTCTGGTATGGTTGGACTTTCTCTGAAAATTCATTCAGAGGCATAGACTCTGGCATATATTGTCCTTTGTTCAAAACCCACCTTTTGCTTAGAAATTTCACTTAAGAAAGGGTAAAACTAACCTACAATTACCAACTTTTATCTTTTGAACTTTCTTCTTACATATTCAAATCATTAAAAAAAAGGGAGAATATAAATCTATATGAATCTAAAATTATCTATTTTTCCTCTTTGGTTGGAGGTTTCTTTGTCACTAAAATGGTGGATGAAAAACTAAATAATGAGTAATGTACAAATTAGTCAACACTAATAAGAGTATTCTTCAGGGTAATCCATCCTTGTGCTTCAAGTACCTTTAAGTCTTGAAGTATGGAGATTTGATATTCAGACTCATATTAAAAGGATGTTCAGTTCAAAAGGTATAGACTGCAAATTGTCAGAAACGGACATGAAATGTAGGCTGAAACTTAAATTTCATCACAGGACCTTGAAGCAAGGACAAGAAGTTGCGAGATGATTTGCTGAAGAGGGAGCTAAGGTTCATGGAGGGAGTAATCGTAGTCTATCTAATGGTCAGCTAAGCTAAGTTTTAATGGACTAGAAAGAACAGCAACACTAATCACAAGTACTTCATAGACCTAAGCTGTGTTCATATTTGCTGGATAAACCCAGTATTTAATAACTATTTCCTGAAGCTTCTTTTATTATTCCCTGAATCTTCTCCTAGCTATTCTCTTTGCTCAAAGGGGCTATTGCTTTCATGGTTAAAGTCTGACAGTAATGCACTGGAACACATCAGCATGAAATATGGGGGTTGATTTTTATACAATTTTGGTCATATTTTTGAAGTATAGACACTGAAACTACTTTAGGGTGTAACTGAAGAGCCCTTTTAAAATGTCCCTGCTGGCTGTATCGTCCTGATGAGCTTGATAGTGAAACTGGCCTTGCTGATATAATAGTATCTTTGCTAGGCTGTAAACAATGGCTTTAATCAAGATCCTAAATGCTTTACAGACAAAATGTTCTTCCAGGGTTTCCTGATTTTATGGAGTCAGAGAGAATGTTTTGCTTTTGCTCCCATAGTGTAATTCTTTCCACTCTCAATGTCTTCTTATCTCTATAGATCTTAACGTCTAAAAGCAACTGCTTAAATTATTTTTAATGCATTGACAGATGAATATTATAGATCACTATATGTTGTGAGTGATGTCTTTGCTTTGTCTTCTTGTAAAGGGAAGACAAGATGCAGTAAGAAATTCCTCTTGTAAATGTTTCATTCTGTTCCTGAAGCAGGCACGTAAGAAAGTCAGAATTGCAGCTCTTTGATCTCAAAACCTTTCTACAAGGATGGACCACAACATGTCTACACTGGGAAGTTCATGATTACTAAACAATGAACCCATGACTCCAAAACAAAAGTAAGTAATTTAAGACCATAAGTGGACACTTGTCAAGCACACATAGCTTCACCCTGTGCTGGGTTGGCCTTAGCTCATAGCCAAACACCTGCACAGCCATTTACTCACTCTTACCTCCTCCAGCAGTACAGGGAGAAAGAGAGAGAGAAGACGTGGGGGTTGAAGCGCACAGATTGCTCAGTAGTGGTGATGTGTGACCAAGGAAAGGATCTAGCACAGAGGGCAAGGCTCAACTGCAAGAACGGTTGAAGCTAGCTGGAAGCAGGAGTGCCAGAGACAGAACAGACTACTTGCAACAGGGTGAAGTTTCCCTTCAGAATTGTCTTACAGACTGTCCTGAAATGGAAGCAGTCAGGGGCTTAAGCTCAAGGGCCACGTTTAGGCAACATGGTTGGGCTGGGGAATGGACTCAGGGCTGGACTGAGGTGCTGCATGTAATCACTCTTGGGACTGGTGCTGTATAAGTGTATATAAGGAATCCATTCCTGACCTTTTTTTTCCACACTCGATATAGAACTGCATATTGTGGAAGGACTCTGCCAAATTAATTGTTCACTGGTTTTTTTAATTATATTTAAGCATAAATATATGTTTAAGTCACCTCAAGGAGTACCATAAAAATTCTCCAACAAGGTCAAAAAAAGACGGGAATCACTTACAAACTATTCTGTGGACAAACCAGACTTGGCTTTGAGGAATTTAGTTTTGTAATCACCAATTAACTTTTTCTTTTTCTTTTTTTATTGATTAGAATATTGGGATACAAAAACAAAGGAGAAAAGAAACAAGCATTTAGACAGACAGGGAGAACACCTTTCTTCCCTCTTTCAGTTGTTATGAGTTTCCTTAACTTCACTCCCAGACCCAACTTTGTTCCTTCACTGCAGATGCCTCTCCTCCTTGTTTTGTTATTGCTGTGGGTTACACCTAGACCCTTCATCAAGACAATGAGTGGCATGGGAAACAAAGGAGTTATGGCCAGGGCTTGTCTCTGTTTCCATTTCATTTTCACCCTTTTCCTATGCTTCATCATGGGTCTTCCATGGATCACTGTTCCTTTGGTGGTGTGCCATGGAGCACCAGCTCCTCTAACCTTGGTGTCTCATGTGCTGTTTCTGGTTTTTTTTTTTCTCTGCCTCTGTCAATCCATAGCATTTTCTGCTCTTTCTTAAGCATACTTCCCCAGATGCACCACCATCTTGGCTGAGGAGTTGTTTTTGCCTAAGTGAAAGGTTTTAAATACACCATAATCAATTATTTGAACCATTTTGGGAAGGATTTTGATATACTTAAGTATGACTTCAAAACTTAACAGTGATAAAATCTGAAAAGTCATCAGTTCTTTTATTATATTTATTTTAATTTGAATAAGATGACTTTTATTTCTTTTACTTTGTAGTATGGTACAGCATACAAAAGAAGCAGTGAAATGAAAAGCCATTTAAGTAAAATATTAAACATTTTATTCACAAAATGCAGAAATTGAACATTTTCTTTTCTTCTGGAAGTCAGTTCTTCACATTTGAAGTGTTTTGATAGATTATGACTCCCCAGAGTTTTCTTAAGGAACTCCTCTTCCACGGTCCTCCTTGATATGCTGTCTATTCCCAGACATGTAAAAATCAGATCTCTAGCTTCATCAGCTCGTTTTTCTGCTTATAAAGGGAGATTCTGAAACATGAACTTTCTACACGTACAGCATGCCTGCAGCCTGGATTTGTATACAATTTATGTAAGGATCATTCCTCTCCCACTCAGATAAGTCAAAAGGGAGGACAGGAGCTAGGATAGACATGCAAGTATATATACAATCTGCTAAACCTTTTAAAGAACCTCCAAACTTAGTATGGCTCTTTATTCTGCTTATTGAGTTAATGTATTATAGAAGAAGCAGATCTAGTCCTACATATTTTGTTCATTTATCCTTTTTTATGACAAAAAAATTTTTTTTGTAGTAAATCCTGTGTTAGCAAGAGTCCTTAAATATTTTAAGGAAACATAGAATTATCTAGGTTGAAAAAGACCTTTAAGATTGTTGAGTCTAACTGCGAATGTAACACATCATCGTTCAGTTGGCACATAGGTTTGTCTATGTTATCTCTTATGGTGACCAGGATCAGTTGTTCATGGCAATGGTACAGAACACAGGTATAGAACAATCAGTCATTTTGTGATTCTGAAGCTTGGTGTACAAGTCTGCTCAGGTGGTGTGATGTCTGAACTCTTGAATTTTGTTGTTCCTCATTAAAAATTGCTTTTGACTGAACACCAGTATAATCACAGAATTATGGAATGGTAGGCATTGGAAGGGACCTTTAGAGATCATCTAGTCCAACCCCTCTGCCAAAGCAGGTTCACCTAGATCAAGTTACAACTACTCATGTGTGCAGTATTTCAATATCTCACCTCCTAAGTACATGTATGAAGCAACACTTCTAAAGCGTATTAGAAAAAATGGTTACTTTTTCCCTCATCAAAATACTCTCTGACCAAAAAATGTCAAAAAAAAAAAAAATAGCTGCTGCTCTCCAAAGGAAGGGGGTGACACTGGCTCTCTGCCACAGTTGTGACATTTCAAGTGGTAACCATGAAGTTCTAAGCGGTATCTTGGCATTGCCCATTCTTGTAGATGGGCAGCATATTTGTTAACTTCCAGTCAACTTTCCCAGTGTCCCAGTACTGCTAAGTGATGAAAAGTGGCTTGGTGAGCACTTCCACCAGGTCCCGTAGTACACTTGAGTGGATCCTATCTGGTCCCATAGAGTTTTGTATATCTAAATGGTGTAGCAGGTTGCTAACTTTTCCCTGTTGGATTATGTGGCTTCATTCTGCTCCCTGTTTCTGTCTCACAGCTCGGAGGTCTGAGCATCTGAAGAACAACTGATCTTGTTATTAAAGACTGAGGTAAAGAAAGCATAAAGTACTTCAGTCTTTCCTCAGCTTTTGTGACTATGTGTCTTCCCCACATCCAATAAAGGATGGCGATTCTCCTTAGCCTCCTTTTGTTGTGAATATATTTATAGAAACATTTTTTATTGCCTTTTACAGCTGTAGCCAGATTAAGTTCTAGCGTGACTTAGGCCCTACTAATTTTCTCCCTGCATAACCTCACAACCTCCTTCTATTCCTCCTGAATAACCTGCTCCTTCTTCTAAAGGTCATAAATTCTCCTTTTTTTCCCTGAGTTCTAGCCAAGGTTCTCTGTTCAGCCAGACCATCTGCTTCTTCACCACCTCATCTTTTGGCACATGGAGACAGCATGCTCCTGTGTCTTTAACAGTTTCTTCTTGAAGAATGTCCACACTTCCTGCACTCCTTTGTCATGCAGGAATGTATCTCAATGGACTCTATCAATCAGGCTCCTAAAGAGGTTAAAGTGTCTCCTCTGGAAGTCCAAGGCAGCAGTTCTGCTGACTCCATTCCTTACCTCTCCAATAATCAAAACAGTATCATTTTGTGATCATTGTGCCCAAGATGGCCTCCACTAATCGCATCACTCACAAGTCCTTCCCTGCTTGCAAACAACAAGTCCAGGGAGGTCCCTTCCCTCATTGGTTTCCTCACCAGCTGCACCAGGAAGTTATCTTCCATACATTCCAGGAACCTCCCAGGCTGTAAGTTAAAGTCCTCCACAAGAAGAAACACTAGCGATTGTGAGACCTCTTCTGTCTGATTACAGAATATTTCATCTGCCTCTTCATCCTAGTTGGCTGATCTGCAACAGACTACCACTGTGATATTTGCCCTGTTAGTCCTTTCCCTGACTCTTACTCATAAAAACTCCTCTATATTGCAACTGTCATTAAGCTCTAGACAATGACAGCACTCACTAATGTACAAGGCTGCCTTCCTTGCCTATGCCTTCTGAAGAGTTTGTAGTCATTATTTGCAATACTCTACTTGTATTCCTTATCTCATCATGTTTCCATGATGACAACTACATCATAATTTTCCTACTGCACAGTGGTTTCCAGTTCCTCTTGTTTGTTGCCCAGGCTGCATGCATTGGCGTAGATAAACTTCACTTGAGCTGTTGATCTTGTCACTTTTTTTAGGGAAGAAGCCCTAGTTCCTATTTGACCATTCTCAGGCTCTTTTATAGTTTCTAACAAATTAATAACCCTTGTGTCTTTGAAACTTCACTTTGATGTGTTGTCCTCAGGCTTATCTCTAGCAAATCTAGTTTTATCTCCTTCCCCTTCAAATCTAGTTTAAGGGTCTCTCATTGAGCCCTGCTAACTCCTGTACAGAGATCCTCTTCCCCCTTTCAGCAGATGTTTCCAATCTGGCCAGCAGGCCTGGTGTTGTGTAAACTGACCCATGGTCCAGAACTCCCAAATTTTTCTGGTGACACCAGTCTCAGAGCGAGTTCTTGATCTGTTGACTCTTCTCATTTCTTCTCTCAAAAATGGCAGAGGATCTCAGTCACATGTAAGTCATCCCATACAGATCCTGCCAGCTACAGTACACCTACAGTCTGATTATAAAATGAGCAAATTGTGTTGTGGTCTTGTGTTTATCTGAGCTGAGTGTTCTGGAGAAGGTGTCCTGTGAGCTGTGAATTTTTGCAAAGCAGCAGCTTATACTAACTGATCACCTGTGCAGTCTGCATGCACAGAGTAACACAGAGTGATTGAACACCTTTGCCAGCAACCACCACACTGATAGAATGGAATAATTTTTAGGTGTTCTGTCAAGGTATGCAACTGAGATTTTTTTACAGCCATGGACATTGAGTAGATAGAATTATTTCTTTTTAATTAAAGAAAGTCACACTGAGATTTTTCATCAAATTTAACAGTTACTATCAGTGATAATATTTTTGATTTTTTTTTTTTTATAGAAGACACTAAAGTAAAAAAAACCCAAACCAAAACACTGCACCAAAACTCCAATCAACCATATATTGCTTTGTGTGGTGGGAAGGATGAAGGCCACACTGCAATATGAATTCCAAAACAAAGCTTTTATGCATGTAAAGTGTAAACTTAGAGTGTTTTTACTGGCAAATGGATTTCCACTCAAAATGAAAAATGTAGTCATATTTAAGATTCAATAATATGGAATAATATTTTTAGAAAAACCAAGGAGGTTAGTTTACTAATTTCCATATAGAATATATGCAGACTACTGTGAAACTGAGATTAGACACAGTTTACCTTTTGCTGACAGTCACTGTTATCGCATGAACTAAAATAAACAAGAATGTCATTCCTATGCTAATTGGACAAGAAGACTCATTGTCATAATCACATACCATGGAATACTTGCATTTTATATTTTACCAGAAGTTTTTTCCCAGTTACTAAAAGATGCATCCAATTATGCTCATAAATGCATGCATTAGTTCTGATATCATTTACCATATACATCTGCTAAGGAAAAAATACAATACTGTGGAAAAAATAACGCAGTTGATGTGATTCTGCTAATGTCTCAAAAAGGCTGATGAAGCATTTCTGTACGCTTTATGTATTTACCAGTAGGAATGAGTAAGGTGCCCAGAAAATTACTCTTACTTGACAAGCTGTTTTTTTGATTTTTTTCTTTCTGTCCTATTTTTATTTGTTTAAGAACAAATGTAAACTCATAATCAGACTGAACCAATATCATGGTTTTGTGTGGAGCTGTTTATGGTAATGGGAAAGGGGCTATAAAGATAGCTAAGAAGTTGCTCGAAACTCTCCCCAGCTCTGAGTCAGACCCATTTCTGAAACTGAGTCAATTAGGCATCTCCATGATCACTTTTTAAGAAGAAGAAGCCAGAAGAGGAGGGTTCTTCCTGTTCCTTCTTTTTCTGTCCCTCCTTCTTTTCTGGCTGGTGATGGTGCAAGGAGTTGGAAAGGAAGAGAAATAACCATGTGGACCCCAAGATCAGTGAGGGAAGAGAGCAGGAGGTGTGCTGGAGCAGAGACTCCCCTGCATCCTGTGGAGAGGACTGGTGAAGGTGAGATTTGTTTGCATTTTGTAAAAGACTCCACACCAGGGGCAGTGACTACTCCCAGAGGAGACTGTGTCCTGTGTGAGGGATCCTGTATTGGCAGAAGCCACAGTTGTTGGGAAGAACCTGTACCAGAGAAGTTCATTAAGGACTGTGTCCTGTGTGACAGACCCCATGTTGGAGCAGGAGAAGAAAGCAAGGATTTATCATCCTCTAAAAAGAGAGAAGCAGCAAACATCATCTGTGAGAGACCGACCACATCCCCCATACTCTGCCCCCCTGAGCTATTGAGTGGGGAGGAGGTAGAGATATTGGGAGCAGTGAGCTGGGCCTGGGAAGAAAGGAGGGATGGAGGAGAGAGATCTGGTTGTATTTTTCTCATCATCTTGCCCTGTTTTTGTTTTTTGTTCTGTTCTGTTTCTTGTGGGTAGTAGAATAAACTTTCCTACTTTCTTCTCTAAGTCGAGTACTGAAGTCTGTTTTGCCCGGAACCGTAATTGGCAGTGAGCCCTCCCTGCCCTTGTCTCAATCCACAACAACCTTGCTTATCTTTTTCTTCCCATTTCGCTGGGGCCTCCGCCATCCTAAGTAGGGTGGGGGTGGACAGGGGACATTGAGCAAGAAATTGTTGTGGTGCTTCATTACTGGCTGGGGAAAACCATGACAACCAATTATTAGGACAGTGATGAAGGCATTAAAATAATCATACCAAGTCAAAGAGAATTTAATGAGATGTTGACACCTTGTAACAAGCAGCAGCTATAGCAAAAAAACCCCAAATCTAAAAGAAACAAGAGAGGAACCTGCAGTAATGTCTCCCAGAGATGTTTTGTTGATTTGAGCTGTAGTAAATCTGTCCACATATCTGATAAATGCCTTTGCAAAAACAAGATTGGATAGCATCACTGGAGCTACGCCTTTGTACCTCAGGTAAAGATACAGATGTCACCCTTAGCTTTATTATGCTGCTTCTTTTTCTCCAACCTCCGATTTTGAAATTCAGCCTAAAAGGTAACCAGTGACAGGATGCATAGGAGAAAAAAACAACAATCCTATTTTATTAGATGGCTCTTATCTGTGATGGCAGATTATTTTTAAAACAGAAAATTCCTAATCCAAAGTACGAATGATAGTACAGTCCCAATAAATACTGGCTAGTTTTGTACAAAAGATAGACAACAATGTGCACTTTTCTGAGTATTTCAAGGATTCATTTGCCTGTGGAGTCATCACCTCTGGAGTCAGCAGCTGAAAGAGGAAGCTGGGAACAACTGAGAAAGTGTCTATATCTGAGACAGTAAACCAAGACATGCCCCTCCCAGACAGAAAGACATCTCAAACAGGAACCTTCTCAAAAACTTGTTTTTTCCTCTTACCACTGATTCATAGCACCTGGTCCTCTGCTCATCTGTGATCACATAACATCTTATTCTGCTTTCATACAAGTCTAAATGACCACATAAGCTTGTGGTGAACCACAGCCATGGTATTTCATAAAAGTCGTCTTCTGATGCTCCACAGCTTCCTGTCCTTTGAGAATTCAAAGCTGTCCATGGAACTAAGCATGCAAGAGAAGAGTTCATTTATCTATACAAAAAAAAAAAAAAAAACCAAAACAAAAACCCCCCATTTCTGTTTGAATAACCAATAAGTGTTTTTTGCAGAGCTGATGTGATGTGTCTTATTATTCATGTTTTTATTGCTTTCCCCCTATACTTTCATATCAACTCCGAACACTAACATTCACCATTACCTTTTTTTCTCTAAAGACTAATAATTTCCGGGACAAGAGGTCATATTAAATTCATACTCCTTTCCAAATAGTACCACGTCCTGCAATCAGATACATTATGAGTCACTCAAGGTGGGTTAGCAAATAGAATTTTCCATGAAGCTGTTTACATATGTATGTATACAAATGACAAATAAAGAATACAATATCAGAAAGCAAGAAAATGTAATCAAGAATTTATATAGTGGTATTACCATTGAAGTGGAAAAAAGTCTTTGTAAAACAACGAAGTCACCCTGGATCTGTCAGTTAAAAGAAAATGCCAGTGTAAGCGATTACCACTAATATTACATGTAGAAAAGTAGCATCTATGTAAGTAACTATTATTTTTAGAGTAGCTATTTGTTGCTACTGAAAAGAACAATACTTCCCGCTTGCTTTGCCTTTCTCCTTGAAGGTGTTCTTTTTTTTTTTTTTTTTTAAATATGAAGAGGTGCAGTGTGAATTAGAATAGATACAAGCATTAGACCTGGATTCAATTATTTCCTGATTTTCCTTCTAGGGTGTGACCTGTAATCCCATAATGCTGTGCATGCCTACGAGTTTAAGTTTTTAACCAGAGCAACTGCAAGATCTACTTTAGGCCCTCGATGTTCTTTGATCATTTATATTTATGCATTTTATGTTACTGTGAACGTCACTGTAGCACCACCTGCATCCTATTGTGTCACTACTGTGAGTATACAGAATAAACAAACAAAAAGCTTATGATTCAACAAACTCCAAATATATTATTTAAAACTAGAGAGTTAAATGATAAGAAGAAAATCAATGCTGAAGAGAAATGGATGAATGAAGATAAATCTGTCTGCAACACAATCATTCGTGCTTCTGCTTTCCCTGTGGCCTTTGTTGCTATGCACACATATGCACATTGTCAAGCCATTATGTTGTGAATTCAGTAATGCTAGCTCGAAAAACGCACAAAATGGACAGAGTAGCACTTTCTCCAAGAACAAAGCTGCAGAGAAAGGGACAGAGTTGGGAATAAGATGCAGGCTTAATCAAAGAGGTACTGTCCATCCAGGGCTGTTGCTATGCATATGTTTCCAATGCACAAGGCATTGCAGCAGAAAGATATTAAAGCTGAAGGTTAGCTTCCTAGTCCTAATCCAACTGCAGCAGTTTGGCACTTAAAATGGTCTAATTTATCTTGCATTTAATAACAAGAGAAAATTTTCCAACTAAGAACCAGAAAGGAATTTGAAGAATAGTCTCATTCTTCTCAGCTAACCATTTAGAGAATATTCCAGGGTCAGCTCCTTATTGGACATATTCTAGTCTGACTGGAAGCAAAATCAGTAGCTGTGATAGCTTAACCGCACTTGAAATTCAGATTCTTCCATAACAAAGGTCAAATAAAAAAAAAAATCAGACATCCTCGCAAAAATAAGGAAAAGGAAATAAGTGTTACACTCATCACTCAGTTTTGGACACTTAAAGGAATAATATCCTATGTATATTTTTATGGAACTTTAAAAGGGAACTCTCTTATATAAAACAAAGCTGAAATTCTCTATATTTGTGTTCCATTATTTTCCTTAGAAGTCTTAAGTTTTGAGTAATTTTGGTTTATTTTGCTTTAAAAAAGAGGGCAATATTTATTTGAGGACCATTTCTAGTGAATTTTGGGACTTGTGTAAATTGAACAGCAGGGCCTTCCAAACAGTGAAAAGATCTTTTCAGTGGCTAAATTTTTTCTAATTATTGAGTATTTTTCAATAAATAAATATTCCTAGTAGTAAATAACACTGTTGTAAAGCACATCTGCAAGATCCAGTCATCCTTCCTGTTTCATATGCTGTCTATTTGTACAAAGGTGGTGTTGACAGTCTACTGTACACAAACACTTGGTGAGAACAAATTTTTTATCAATACACTCACATCTGACCTCTTGATCTAAAGTAACTGGACTCTGGTGTTTTGAGGTTAGCGGTGTTTGAATGAATGACCTGTGCAACAGAGTTCAGGAACTTCAACAATTTAAATCTTCAGAAACCTTCCACCAACATTTTATAACAATAAATCAAAGTCACTCAAGCTCTTAATAGTATTGACAGGATTTTCAAGTTTATCTGAAAGGAACTCAACTCACATTTCCCTTTGGCACTCAGCTGGATCCCTCTTTCCTAAAATCCTAGCTATATTTTTCTGCCCATGACTAACCCTTGTGGCTTAAAATATGTGAAATTTGCAGGAACTTAATGGACTTTGAGTGCAGAAGCATACAAATGTGTCCACTGGGAGCTTCTACATGACCCATGTCATAGAGCTTCTCTGTTTCTTCCTCTCTATGCAAATTAGTCACATTTAACAAGCGTATGGGTATCTACTATGTGCTAGAAGATATTAAAAGATGGAGACTCTGCACCTTTCCTACATAATATATATAAGTAGTGTATTTTAATTGCTTTATCACTGTTTTTTTTTATAAAAAGTATTTCATTTAAATTTAAAGTAGATTAGTTTTAATTTCCAGAACCTTACAGCAATCACTTTCTCTATTAGAAGAACTTCCGTGATAGATTTTTTCATCCCAATGAAAAACACACATACACTATATATATATGTATGTGTGTGTGTGTGTATAATATGAGCAATGTAGTTTTCCTTTTGATAAAAAGACATCATCCACTTGAGGAATTTCTTTTCTCCAGTTTCTACATCACTTTTACCAGTCTTCTAAGCTTCTTCATACCTTTTTTCAAACAGTAGGCACCAAAACCGAAGGAACTTTTCTAGTGACTTTTCTAGTGAACTTTTCTAGTCTTGAAAAAGTCTCATATAGAGGAACACCTCTGTACTGAGAGAAGTTTCTCTATTAAAAGTACAATAATTGACTATGAAGCCCTTAGCCATTTACTATGCAAGTAAAAGGAAGAAATTGAGAATTTGTCAGTTTGAATAAGTGCAATGAATTATAAGACATAATAAATATCATGACTCGGATTTTAACCTAAAGCAAAACATTTAGTTTGTATCTCCTGGACTAATAATCGTTGTCCTGCTAGTCTGCAATGTGTTCAGCTAACATACCAATGTCTCTATGTCACTGGATGTCTTGATACTTGTATGATTAACTTCCAGAACATGACACCTATGGTAATGGTAATGTTGTCTACGCTGCTGTATAATGTACTTATCAGTGCTTAGGTTACCCTCAAAATAAAGGAAGATATATGGATGGCTTTTGTGTGAATACGTGAATAGATTATTTAAAAGACAAAATTTTTTAAGGGAGTTTCTTTGGAGCTTTTTATGTAAGGCAAGATCTGCTATCTGTCATTTACTATGTTGCTGCCAAATCGTGAACATGTGGAAAGAAATTAGGGGTAGATTTTGTTCTAGTGAAAGAACTTCTCCAGATTTGAGCAGTACGCGACGCTTAATTCACATCTTGTCAAGTGTCTGTTGTACAAATGTTCAACATCCCAGTAATAACTTCAAACTGTCACAAATAAATATCACTACCAATAGGGACAAATTTTTAAAAAGGAACAGGTGTATAAATGGCCATTCCTCTATATAGCAGTCAACACCAAGAATCTCATTAGCCTGATTTATCTCAGCCTCCCACTAGCAGATCATGTTGCATTATTTTAGTTCTGCTTTGAACTCCAGATTTTTTTTCTGAAAATATGGTTTTCTAGGATACAGTTGCAAATGCCAGAGATATAATGTCTAGTTCAGAGTCTCTGTGACCTTGTTTCTTTGACTACATTAGGAGTCATTTAATGACAGGGTCTGATGTAGAGAACAGTTTCAATTGCTTGGAATGAACAGCTACCTACCATTATTTGATACTCTACAAATCCATATACCTTTTGAAAAGCAGTGATTTGATATTTATTTCCAGACCACTGAGAGGAATATTGAACAAGGCAAGGTATAATACTAATATTGAACAAGGTGAGGTCTAATACTAATGACTGCAAAACAGTGCTAACAACATGTCTGTTAAGAGACGTTTTGCCTTTGATAACTACTTTGAGAACAGTTAAGTAGCCAGTGCTTTATCCATTTAACATGTGCTTTATCAATATTATGAAGAGATCATTTTTACATTGGAAAACCCATGATAAAATATTCCCTACTGTCGTGGTTTGGCCCAGCTAGCACAGCAGCACTACGACAGTCTCTCGCTTGGTGCCCTCATTCACCCCCACCCTCATTAGGATGGCGGAGGCCCCAGAAAAATGAGAGTAAAAACATAAGCAAGATTGTTGTGGATTAAGACAAGGGCAGGGAGGGCTCACTGCCAANATGAGGGTGACTCCTGGCATTGTTCCCCTGCTCCAACACGGGGTTCCTCCCCTGGGACACAGTCCTCAATGAACTTCTCTGGTGTGGGTTGTTCCCAGCAGCTGCGGCTTCTGCCGATATGGGGTCCCTCTCTCGGGACAGAGTCCAAGGTGAATATCTCTGGCATGGATTCTTCACGAAGGTTGCACCACCAGCCAGAAGAAGAAGAAGAAGAAGAGACAGAAGAAGGAAGAAGCAGGAAAAAGATGGAGGAAAGCCACCTCCTCTTCCGGCTTCTTCTTAAAAAGTGATCGTGGAGGCGTCTAATTGGCTCAGCTCCAGAAGTGGGTCTGGCTCAGAGCTGGGGAGAGCTGCAAACAACTTTTTACAGGTGCCATCTTTACAGCCCCATCCCTCTTTCCAGAAAAGGCTGTCATGTCAAACCATGACACCTACAGAAGTCTTAAATATCTTATGTCCATAAATCAAGCAGGAACACATTAAAAAAACCTGTTAAAACTCCAGTGCTTTGCAAAACTGAATATCCCAGAATTATCACACTTCAACAAAAGACAGAATCCCTACTTAGTGGCAAAATTGAAGAAATAAGCATTCATGGCCAGTATATGTTTAGTTAAATCCAGTTTTCAGTTTTGTGACAGAATTCCATAAGGGATTATGGCGATTCAATTGCCATTGCCTTCTTTCAGTTTTTATAAAGCTTCTTAGGCTAAAAAAAAGAGTCTGCCAGTGAAAAACCTTCATAACCTTTCCCTGGCTGCCTGTGTTAGCTATGTATGAAAATAAAACTACAAAAAAATGAAATGAAGACATTAGAAATGAACCTGAGAAACCTAAGTCTTGCAAATTGATAGAGATTTCAGTAGGAAAATTTGACCTTCCCCACGAAGTTATCTTTTTAAATCTACCTCATTAGGGTTTTCTGAGTCGGCTTCCCCCCACCTCAGTGGTGAGAGTCAACTAGCGTTAAAGATAGTTATCTAGGATTTCTGTTCACTTTCTTTATCCATTATGTTGTGGCAATTAGGTATCTGATTAATCTTTTAGGTACCAGCTAAAGAGAAATTCTAAAATTAATCATTTTCTGAAACCCTCTTTTTAATTTACAATAGGCGAGTAAGTGATTAAATGTTAAAGTCCAGGAAGGTGACTCGTATCACCTAGTATTTCTTATTACAAGGTTTCCTTAAAAGACTCCAGAGAACTTCTGAAAAGCAGACTTATGTATTATTATTTCATATTATATTACAATGCACAGTCCCAGGAATAGCTGTCAGGCATATGCCAGGTGGCAAGATGGAGTAAAGAGGGACTCTGAGATGCTGTCACATATATTCTAAAAAAAAACTTATCCAATTTAGTTAAAAGATCATTTGGGTCCATTCAAACATCCTGATACAGAAGAAGAGTTACGATTCAGTACTCAAGACAAAGAATGCATAGATTTAAATACAAAATAACAATTAAAAAAAGTTTCTCAATTGAACATTTTTGCATCTACAATAAACAGCAGCCTTGCCACTGAATGTTACCTGAGATTTATCCTAGTAAAACATGTGCATTTGCTGCTAAGTAGCATGATAATGACTTTTATTTCCAGAAAGACTGAAGATCAAAGGGAGCCAGACTAGGCTAGTGAGCTTGGGTGCTGGAACTGTCAGTTGAAAGACATTTTCTGTTCATATCTATTAGCACAGAAAGGCTGAGAGTATCTTGGAATTACAGCTTCTGGAAAAGTGGAAAGTTGATGAATTCCTGCACCACTGATTTTCCACCTTTCGTCTGTTGTGCTATCCTTAGGACACTCACTGATCCAGTTCAATCCACGGATTAGTACTTTAATCAAGCAAAAATAGAGAAGCACATTTCACTGTTTCAGATTCCAGTGTAGGAGCAGAAGATGAGCATTTGAACTGGGAGAAAGTGAGCAACTGACTACAAGCATAAGTCTTGTTTCAAGGCTTTGACAAGTCATTTGTTGGAAAACCTGTTTTACTGATTGCAGTCTACACTTAATAGATGTGCCACCCAGGGACATGTCTGCTCCCTTGCAGCATACCAATTAATGCAGTCACTGGTGGCAAAAGTAGCTCTTTTAATCTTATTAAAAAAGTGGTATACAATATAATTTCTGTTGTGGGAATGTCTGAATGTATTTTACCCACTGAAAAAATAACTGCTGTATTTCAACAAGCTAGACAGAAACCTGCCAGCTTTACTGTATCTCTTGACTAGCTATCTCTTGTTTTCTGACAGAGATCACTCTTTTAAAATCTGATCAATAGCAATGAAGTTTGAGTGTTTGTATCCCTCCAATTCATACTTTAATACTACTAGTGATTTGAAGTGTATTAAATTTTGCCTTGATAACTCTTAAAAAATTTACATGGATGTCAGAGATCCTTAAATAGGATGATTCAGTCTGCTAGATAGCAGATATTATGGGTTAGCTTTGCTCTAGAACTTAAACACCTACTTGCCCTTGCACAGTTGCTACAAAAACCTGTGCTTCAATCCTGTCTGACTCTTCAGTATGACCTTCTTAATATGCTGGGTTGCTTAGATCTTCATTCTTTTCTATTCCTTGGAGACTGTATCTACAGTAAGAGCCTCAGAACAGAATTTCTCCTATTCACCTCTTCTATGACCTTTTACAGAAGAGACAGGGTATTGTGCCAGTAATTGCAGTCAAAACCTCAATGAGTAGGTCACACCCCTGGTCTGGCTTGCAAGTATTTATTTTTCTTCTTCAGGCTGATGTTCAAGAGGCTCAACATCTCTGACCTTGGAGCTGTTCAAGATTTGACTGGACAAGGCTCTTAGCAATCTGATCTCACACAAAATACTCTAGGGGTAGGTAGCCTGCAATCTAAATAACTCTGTAATTACTAAATGATTTGGATGATTCTTTGACCACTAAAATCTAGCAGTCAAACAAGAGTGTTGATTGGTATCACACCTCTTTGAGGTTCTGGGTTCTTTTTTTTTTTTTTTAAGTGAAATAATCTTTTATTGAAGTCAATTAACTTTTTAACCTTACTTCACCAGGAGTGGGCAATCACAAAACCTTCCTGTAGAGCTGAAATATTTCTTCCATGAATATGACTCCCTAAAAGACATATGTAATAAATTATGCTCTATCCTTGGTCTTTAAAGACTATTAACATTTCAGATAGGCATTATGAAACTTTCCCTCAAAGTTTGGAAACTTAACAAAAATATTAACAAGTGCTAAGTTTTGTACCTTTTCCCGATCCATCTATCCCGAAAACCCAGCAGTAACTTTTATTTGGCCTTCGTCATACACTACTATTTCTTCCAAATTCTCTTCCACGAAGAGCAATTCAACTACATGTGTGGTTTATGCAAGTCTGAGCACCAGTGTTGATCAAGACCACATATTAGCATTAGGTTTTTTACTAGTGAGGTGAATCACTGGGCTACACCTATCATGATCTTACTGGTGGTAAAAGATGGATCTGCACAATGCTTAGTTGTACACTGATGAAATTAGTAGGCTTTTTTGTACTGATTTAAATGACAACAGGAGATTTACCATTCTCATTTGCAGCACTTCACTGACTCTGTTACTGAGAGATTGTTCCATACTATTGTGAGCTAGAATAAGATGATCATTCTCTTTCGAGATTTCTGTCAACATTCCTTTTTCTGTTACCTGTTAAGTATATGTGTTATGAATTATTCTTTTGCAGTATAAGATTTGAAACAGCTGTGCAGGAGGAGACATGCAGTCCATGTAACCCTTCAGATCCATTATTTCCATTGACCGCTCACTGGTGCTTCAGAAAAGTGAGAACAAACTAGTAATAAGTAGGGACGATATAAATTGTCCAGCAGGAACATTTCTTTCTAGTCCTTGCTTACATTATTTTTCGAGGTGAGTATAAGCACTGATTTAAAGCCTGTATTTATACCTCACCAGAAAGTGTCAGGTTGTGTGTGAAGACATTTATAAGCTATATCTATACATATCTATAAAAGCTCCCAAACTGTCCTTGGTAATGCTTGTTAATGTGGTATTTGGAATTGATCACGATTAAAGGAAGTATTAAAAGTAAAAGGAACTAATCAGTATGGGATATTACAATCCATTGCAGACTCTGTCATTATTTTATTATTAAAAAAAGAAACAAAATAAAGCCATAGAATCTCTTTAGGGATTTGTTCCTACTAGGTTAAAATACAATGCTTGCTAATATTTTGGTTCAGCAGCCATATTTTGGGATATAGCATACACTGTTACAGCCCTACAAGTATAGTTACAGATCATGAAGTAGCTACTGCTACTTCAACCACACAGAATTTCAACCACACAGAATTATCTGCTCAGCTTCAGTCCCTTCTGAAATGTTGGATCTGACATCCGATTCAAAGCTCCTCAAGAGTTTCAAACTAACATTGGAAGAATAAAAACATATTGATTCTTAGAAAAATACCAAACTCAAAGTATTTAGAACATTTTTTCTTCAGGGTTAAAAAAAGGTAAAAATCAGTGATTTGCGTTTGAGTGATAAGACTGTTTGCAATAATGGATTACTATTTATAGTAATGGATTGATTGCAATCTACTGGTAAAGAGATAGAATTCAGTGCTTTATAAACACCTATTCAGTTTTACCAATGTTTGGTGTCTTCTATTTTACAATGCAGATATACATTTATGGAGTTTGTTCAATGATGAAGGATATGAATATTGTTATTGCTAATAAGAGATATGGTTTTAATGTCTGTGTTTAGGCAGCTATTTTGTTCAGTGCTCTATAACCATACAACCTAAAAGAATTGAAGTCATGCATTGTGTTTTCTGTTCCTCTCCCAAATAATAACAACAATACTACTTCATGGGAGAGTGACTTTGATGCTTGCAGTTCAGTGAGAAAAGGTAGCAAGGTTCCAATTGAGGGATAAATATTTGTATTCTATTAAGGAGTCATAACTTCATCAAAAGAATATTAAGACATTCCTAGATGAGTGCAAGAGCAGGGAATGATTTTTTTTTCATATTACCACGCTCTTTCACAAGCAGCTTAGGATTCTCATTAATTATCCATATTGAATTGAAGTGACTGGAGCACCTTCTCACTGCTTTTCTGTAAGAAATGGAACTTATGAGACAGAGAGTGTGGACTGTTGGCTTGATTTTTTTCTGTAACAATTCTGCCTTGCAGAAGTACAGCAGAAAACATCTTGAAAATGCTTTGATCACTGATCCTCATCTTGAGGAACAGTTCTTACTGAGGAAACAATAACAGTGGAAATAGGCCTCCCAAACTACCTGGAGCATGCATGGGCCTTTGACATAATCCAGAATGATAAATCATCATGTCCAAGGAGGTTCAGAATACTCTTTTGTGCTTTCTAATGTAAAAAACTATTTACCATTATTTATGTTTTGTATATTACTAAATTTTGGAAATAATTATCTATTTTTCTGGTTTTATTGTAGACTAGTTTTTTACATTAGTTACCAGATCACTTAAAGACACAGACATTTTTGATCAAGGTTCATACATTAAGACTTGTTTTACTAAAAGAAAGACGATATGGGGAAGTGCATCAGCTCAAGCTTTTTGACCCTACTAAGTACTTTTTGGGTGTGAATGAAGACATTGTCACCTTCCAAAGTATTTCCCACTATTGCACTGTATAATGGAAGTGATGATAGCATTTTCTTGAGTGAGATTTTCAGATTTGTGATTCTTTCAAAAGATGTGAAAATCAAAATAATTTGTTTCCTTTAAAGTTACTATAAACATAATGATGTTTTGATAAATTAAACAAAAAGAAGACATGTATTGGTAACAGTGAAAAGTTACATGAGTTGCTGGACACATGTTCCCAGAGAGTGGCATTCAAACATGAAGATGGGTGGAGAGGGAAAATAATATCTTTTGCTTTATAATAAATTATATAGAATAGAATAAACATATTTAGAAATATATGCAACATATGCATATATGCTTATGTTTGTGTACACATACATCTACTCATATACACAGATATCTCTCTATATAATAATATATACTGTATTATAACAGCACATTATATATCATATAATTTACATTAAAATAAAAGATACAATGCAATATGTGGAGTAGTAATATGTAACATGATATAAAATATTTCTACATGTCTAATACACACAGAGACACAAATATATTAATGTATATACACAATTTAGAAGTCTACAATTCCTTTTTATGGTCCTTTGCACTGTTTTAGCCCGAGGCTGCAACAGAACACTGCACAGCCGCCCTCTCATTCTCACTCCCACAAGTGGTATGGGAGGTAAAACTACATGGGTTTAGGTAAGAGCAGCTTAATAAAAGAAAGTAAGTATAATAACAAAACAATAACAACAGAATAAATAAATAAATGATGATGGTAATACTAAGGATACTAACAAAAAGAAATACAACAGTATTTCTGAGAAACAGAAAAGGCCCTGATGCAGTGCAAACAGTGCTCAGCATTAATCAAAACATCCCTGTGTTATCAACATTCTTCTCAGCATAAACCCAAAATAGCCATGTAGCAGCTTCTAGGAAGATAATTAATTGTATCGTGGCAAAAATCAGTATATCCCCAAAAGCAGTGGAAGTTATAGAAGGAAATTGCAGGTAACCAAAATCCCCAGGAGCTCAAGGTCTCTAAGCTGTAAAGTCCGTGTGAAAATCTGGTATTCCAGAGGGTTTACTTCCATCTTGTGTAAAGCCAGTTCATACTGAAGAGTGTTCTATGTATGGAAATGAATTGGGGAGCATGGGACCTTAACTTTCCTCTGAAGAGCAGTGGTTCAATTATCTCAAAATATTTTGAGAATTTCTTTAAGCAATAAGAAAAATAAAGCAAATTACAGTGGAATATTGGAAACATTCTTTGGGTTCTTTTTAGAGATATCAGTTTTTAGAGGAAATAGGAAATGCAGAGAACAAGATAGTTTCTGCCTATTCTTAATTCGTTTTTTTTTTAAACTGCACTTGTACTGACCTTGCACATACTTTCTATGAACTCATACAAAACAAATATCTATAAAACTGAAACAATTTAATACTAAATTTTGAATGTAATCTTTGTAGATTTCTGAGACAGGTGGCATATTTTAAAAATATGGACTAATTCTTCTGACATCAATAGATGACATATCTCTACTTCCATAGACAGACATTACAGTTAGTTTCAAACACTCCAAACACTACATATACCTCCAAACCCATGAGCAATCACAGATTTGCTTCACTTCACATGCTTCCCAGTGTAAAGTGAGACGTGCACAAAACATTAGCAGAACTTAGGCTTAAGACAATAAGTTTTCATTGTGCTCTCTAGACAACTGATGGAGGAGCTAATGTGACTCATGTCAGCATCCTTTTTACTAGAAGTATGCACCTTAATGACTGCAAAACAAGACGTCGCTATTCCAGATATGTCCAATATATTGGAGGAGTGAAAACAGCAGATTTCTTGTTTGCATACTGTATATGTTCTGCAGTGGGTAGTTGCTGATGGCTTTTTGCTGCTCTACTAGCCTTTTCAATATGCGAAATGTTGAGTATTGGTGAGATGGCATTTTCTACTTTAATTGGCACATGGATAGACTGTTTCTCTCTAGCAATTCTAGGAGATTGTTATAGGCCTGAGCTGAGTAAAATGGGTGCAGTTTTTTCAGCAAATGCAGAAATTGCTAGCACCATCTATTGGTAAAAAATATAAAAAAAATAAGAACATTTTCACAAAATATGCACATACTCAAATTAGAGTCTGATTAAATAAATGAGTACTCTTGTTTTAATTATTTTAAATGCCATTAAAATATATGTAAATATAGCTTTTTATAACCAGATATTTTGTCTAGGATTTGCATCTTATTGAAGGCACTTGTGACTTTAAAGATATTCACAGTTCTTTACAAAGTCCTGGTGAATGTCTGAAAACAGCACTCTTTCCCTTTCCTGGGAAAGTCTAATCAAGCTGGGAAACTGGGTGTAACCTTGGCTGCAACACAGCCAGTTTTAAAAAGTAATTAATTCACAGTGTTACTCTACAGAGAGCCTACTAGATCTGACTAATTTTTATATTTTACTATTAAAGTATTTTCATTTTCTGCAACAAAGACACCAAGTATGAAAGGAGTTCACTAAGTGAAGGAAGTGAAGTTCGCTAAGGAAGTGAAGAGAGGATTTTTGAGGAATAGTTGGCATCAAGTAAAAGAGATAATTGTCACAACATAATGGTCTAATCCATACAAGCTCCTGCTCTTACTTTTCTCACATCTTGACTTGACTGCTGCAGTAACAAAACTGACTGAAGAACTTGACAGGCTTGACAGGTAAGATACGTGTTGATCTGCTCTTGATATGATGATATATTGACTTCTGTGTAATCTTTGAGAAAGGTAGAGAAGCAAAGTACAGCATGTTTCAATTGAGTATTCCAATGGCTAAGGCAGAGTTTTGGAAAAATATCTATGGACATTTTATACTATTGTATGTGGGAGCATTTATTTGAGTACTGCTTCCCCTGGTTAATGACAGTAGAACCTTTTAGTTTTTAAACCAATTTTGCCTGCTATATGAATTTGATATTTTGTAAACTGAAGAAAAAATTACTATGAATATGGTAGAACATCCATAGCTATTTTTTTTTTAATTAATACTCATGTTTTACAGAACACTATTTGGAGGTTATACACAATGTGTAGTGATGACATTGTGAGGGATTTGATGGTAGTGAATTTTTTCCTTTCTGATGTATGGTCTATCTCAGCATGAACTGTTCTGTATTTCCCCATTTTGGCCAGTCTTAAATTCACCATGGTAAAGTCACTTTCAGAAGCTTTTAATCTCTTGTGTGATTGCCAAAATAACTGGTAGGGCCCCAAGTTGAGGCTAAAGATAATATTTGATTTTTTTTTTTTTTATGAAGCATTTAATTATGCCTGAAATTCTGATTGAAGGTCAAGATGCATAGAAGCATAGAAGTACTCAAACTGAGTTCTTAATATATTGCCAGTTATAGCAATCACCAGGGAAGCCAAGGAAAGAAGATATTTTTTATTCCAAGTATAACAATGAGTAGGATGCATTAATTTCTTCACCTTGAACCTAATGTAGCTCAGCAGTTCTTTCTTTTACTCAAGAAAATTATTCCAAAGGCTCTGATTTAAGAAATATTAGGTGGAAAGATTCAGAAGACTTTTACAAGGAGTGCATTGCATTATGTGAGATATCCAAAGAGAATTAAAAGAATGAGTTGAGTAAAGGAAGAAGGAAGGCTCTGTGCATTGTCTCTGTTCCTGTACCCTTCCATGACAGTAGACATAACAGCTTTCCTTACTGCTACACAGAGAACAGCCTTTGGGGACCAATGCTGTCATGGGAATCATTGGACTGAAGAAGCTTAAAAATGATCCTAGGAACAATGAGATTACCTTCATCCTATCACTATTTATAGGGTGGATTGGCTTACAGGGTAACCCTGGAAATGCCTCTAGCAGAATAGGTAACAAAGAACAGGGTCACAGACAAAGAAAACTACTCTTATATTTCGTTTTTTTCATTTAATTCTGCATCTTATGGAGCTACATGATAGGTTATTTTAAAGACAGAAGATTGATAGTGTAACAAGGTTAAAGTGTTTCCAACATTCGAGAAAGATAATGATTGAACTGTGTCCATATCTTTTGATTTAATCACACATGTTCCATGTTTTCTTAGTGAAATAAACCATCCTTAAATGGGTTTATTTGTGAATGGAGATCCATCTATCCTCTTTGCTTCAGAAAACTATGCTCCAGATTTGAATACACATTTTATTTGCTGAATGACAGCTGAGGTGAAAGTAATCACAATGGACAATCACAATTCTTGCAAAATATGCAAGAATTCCCAAGCTTGTCCTGAAAGAATTAGCACAGGGACAAGGAGAGCTTAGTTAGCAAGGTCTAGTCCTTAGTACAGCCAAATAGGTTGTGTGAGTACTGCGGTAATATGTTTAGTATATTTATTAATGCACAGCTTTACATTGCACATATTGCATGAAATAGTCAAACTGCCATATGCCACAGTCTTGACAAGGAAAACCAGCATCAAGTCCACTTGGTAGAATTTTAAGCCAATGCAAGTGGAAGGAAGACAGAAATTTGCAATTCCTATATGATTTCTAGCTGGTACTGACTTCAGTTCTCTGTCAAAGCACTTATACTATAAAAGTAATATCTCATTCCCCAGAGCAAGCTTTGGGTCTGTTGTTATATACTTCCCCTAAGGTCAAGAAAGGAAATCTGAATACAATAAAGCCTAGCATATGATAGTTCATATTCATTATGGAAATATTTGTATCATGTTCCCTTGCAGAAAGCATTATTTTTCTTTTTTTTTTATCATGAAGCTAGATTCAGATATGAAGAAAGCTGTAGCTAGAAGAGGTCTTCTTTCCAAAAATTCTGAAACAAAAATAAACTACAGAAAATAATGAGGGCTTGATCCTGGATCTCAGTACCTTACAGGGAAACAATTTCTGCCACACTGTAATCAAATTAGGATGTTGTTTTCGCTCCTGAAAATCAGTATCTCCCTGTTTACTGCTGGATAAGACTCAGCAGTTGGTTTCAGCCCTTATTGACCTTTTTTGATACATCATCCTCCCCCTCAAAAATCTGTGCAGCTGTATCATTTGCTGAAAGAATTGTCAACTGAATAAGTGAGTTTAAAAAGCTCTTTGGTGCCTCTCAAGTCTTCTTGCTGTGCAAAAGCACTGTCACTGCCTTCCTTTACTTTGTATGATACAAGAAAAACAAGCTTTTTAACAAATCTTTTCCATCCAAATTAGCTGCTTCCTACTGCTACTGGAAGATCAAATTCAGTTTTCTTGAAATAAAAGGTTCAGTGTTTAGAAATTTTGATTTTTGGACAGTCAACAATATTAATCACAGTTCATAAAATAAAAGAAGCTGGGACTTCCTAATCAACTATATGTAACCCAAAATGCAACTTCAGGCAAAAATTAAAAAGTTCCATGTGATAAATCAAATAGGAATTCCTTGACCCAGCTAAATGTTTAGACTGAAAATAGGAATTGATCTTGATTTGAGCCACAAAGATAAGATCACAAATATAGCAACCAGTTTAGTACTTTTTTCTTTTTTTAATAACAAGTCATAATTTCTCAAAGGACATCTATAGACTGTATAGAGAACAATCTGACAAATGTCATATGGCTGCTTAATTGCACCCCCCACCACTCTCTGATCTGTCACGAAAACAGTGTTTAGTTTATTGTAATATGGAACAGGAAAAAAAAATTCTTCACCTTTTAGAAAAATAAAAAGAAAAATAAATTAGTGTTGCACCTAATACCACATTTTCTCTCTTGCTAAAAGTTACTATGATAACTAGACATTGCCCTAGTACAACAGAAAACCAAAATTAAAGTATTTCATGGTTGCAAAATAATTTCACAATTGTTTTGCTAGATCACTAGAAAAGATAGGATCATATCAGTTTTGCACAGTAAGAGAAAAATAATATTAATGTAATTTATGTACTAGATTAATGAGATGAGTTGTGACACTAAAGTTTTTCAAAGGGGACTTTAGTCAGGGAAATTGTTTCATCCAAAGCCCTGTTTTCAAGCTCTTATCCAATTGCAGAGTATTGCCTTATGGAGTGAAATTCATTAGGCTGACCCTGCATCCAAAAAGCAGATTGTTTTGCATAAGGAGAGCTTCTTTATAAGAAGACAGATAATTTCTTCATGGTGTTCACATATTTTAGCCCTTCCCTCCTCATGTACGTGCTAACTCTCTCCTTTTTCGCTTGCTGATAGCTCTGAAAAGATTTTGTTTTTAAGAGAACAGAAGACATACTGTTTTCCCAGAACACAGGTTGTGCTTTTCAATGCTACATACAAACAAAAACGAAAATAAAGGAATAAAGGATATAAAGTACATTATTTCTCATACTGATATAAGAGACTAATTCTGTAGTGGTCCTGCATGCAGAATATTCATTAAGAGCAAAGCAATACAGAATACCCATAAAATGTCCACACTGTTGGCACAAATATAGCTCGCATATAAGCCTGAATGGACTGTTGATCTGTCATTTCTAAATGACCTTGATCTTAAATTTGCTCCCTTCTGTGGCCACTGCTGTGCCTGACATTTTCCATAATGACACTAGGTAAAGATCTATTGTTTCTCCAGAACAAGTAGGCTTCATCGACAATGAGGAATAGCTCCACTGGAGGTGACTTTCAAACACAGAAAGTCACATACCAGTTTAAGAGATTGCACCAAGTCCCTGACAAACTGGAAGGGAGAAAAGAAGGGCATTTCCCTGACACAGCCTCTTACCTGCCTATTTCCAGTCTCTGAGGTGGTTGGTACAGTGACCCAACTGCCCTGCTGTGGGAGATTGTTCTAGCTTAGAGTCTAGCTTAGCACTTCCCAGAAGGACTGCTGGAAAAAACATGAATACCCAGAGAAGACTTGTCAAGAAAGCTCTGCTAAACACCTGACAGAGAGAGATTATTTTCTGACCACTTCTTGCCGAAAGCAATGTTGAAAGATCTTATAATAATAGTGCAATTTTACTGGAACAAAAACAATGGTAGTAAAGGGCTCCTAAATCCATTGGGAAAGGGCACAATAAGCCACAAGTGCTTGGACAGCACTTTTAGATAGATTCTTCATCTGTTGATGTCTTCAAATCAGAATAACATAAAATTTGAAAAAGGTGTTTTAATCAAAGGTAACTTAATGAGCTCATGTGCATGTTCTAAGACAATAGTCTTTGTTGACAGTCAGGTGTGTGCAGTCCTCAAACTCCAAACTGCAGACCCTTGAGACAGAATCACACCCCATTCTTGCTCACTCCACAGTTCACTGGAGGTGGTAGATATTGCCCTAGCAGGCTGAATTAGCTGATACAATGGGCAGTTCTAAAGAGTTTCATTGGTTGTTCAGTCTTATTATCAGATAATATAAAAATTGTGATAGTTATATATAAAAACTGAATATGTAGCTGAAAATTTGGAAACAGGTTTTTAGTGGTTTGGTGTTTTTTTTAGATAAAATAACAAAGCATATTTAAAATCAGGTTCTTCATTAACTACCATAATGTTTCAGCTAACTTGGCCTTTCTTGACTTTGGTGTGTGTTGCCTAAGGAAGTTTCTTTTGTTTAGTATAGTTTCTTTTCTTTAATACCGTTACTCTCTGTTCCTGTACTCATTCTCCGCTAAGACTGTGAGAAATTCTTTTTCCAGGTTGAAATGTTATTTCTTTTTTTAATCTGCCCTTCAGGAGAACATTTTCCTTATTTTTACACTTAGAAATCTTGTCCATGACTGACATCAATTATCATAGCTTTTCTCTCTCCTATTAACCTCTGCCAAGGCATTTGAGGTATCATATGCAAATAGAAATATAACACTGCAGTATTTAGAGGCTGAATTTCCCTTCCCTCCTCTCCATTTTTGTCTGATTTTCATTTCCATTATAATTCTTAAACAATGTGTTTCTTTTTACTTCATGTTAATTCCTTCTGTTTATACCATTTTTCAAAATATGAAAAGAATGTATGTGCTTAGAATTAGTTGTATGAACAGCTTGTTAATGACAGAATGACCAGTTATCTTGCAGCATTGCATATAAAGTAGATGGAAAAGAGAAACATCAGAAATAAGCATCTAAAAATTAATTGTAATCTGTACTTCAACTTTTCTAAATTACTGAATTCATACTTCTCCCTTCTCCCAGTTTTGTATGAGGATATTTTTTCCTGTAATGGTGTATCACAGACCATCCTCCCACTTCAAAATCTCACATTGGCTTTAGAAGTTCCTTAAATCTGTTTGACAAGGTAAATCCTGGCACACCTTACAGAGCTACATAGGCTTTTTTTTTCTTGATGTGAATTTTTTCTTTTAATTAAAAGGGTTTTGTGGCCTCTAATACATTGATTTTGGACTGCCTACATTCTAATCTCTTTGCAAATATTTCTCAGCAGTCTGTCTCTGGAGACATTGGGAGCTGTAGTCTCTTACTTAAGTGTTTTCCTTCTCTGTCATCCTAAATGTCATTTCTGAAACATTTATCACAAGACACTGTCATAGGACAAATAAGGGGGCTGCATGATAGTAGCTCAGATATATGAAGCCTTTCTTCTTCAATGACAGGTCTTGCTGTTGGCTACTTGGCATAATGGAAGAGTACAGATCTGTCAATAGATGCAGAGAGAAAGATACAGGACAGTATCCAAAATGGCACTGAACATGCTCAACGGGGACAGAAGACCTGTCAGTGTGGAGTAAGTGCAGATTGCAGCAGAGATAGCGCTCTTTGGGAAATGATAACGTTTGCTGAAAGGGCAAGAGAGGTAACTGTTTTCAGAACTTGCACAGTTAGATGTGCACCAGCACAGTTTATGCATTGTGTACATATTTTCAAGAGAAGCTGTCTTCTTCCTCTACAGGCTTTGTAAAGATTTATATGGTATTTCTTCCAGTTGCTAGCCTTTTTTTTTTTATTTACTTTTCTTTAGCAGTGAAATTTCCTTGTCAAATGGCTTTGAACTGTAAAGGGAAAAAATATTTTCTGCTCCAGTGTTGTTCTTGATTTCACCCCATAGAACTTTTCTAAAACAATGACTAGAAAAAGGAGGGAGTGGCTTTTCATTGCAAAACAACAAAGAGAATAAGTCGACTTGGATATGTTTTCAAAGAGACTGTGATGCATAAATTAGTCTCCCATACCTTTATTCCCACAGTAATGAAGGGAATGCCCCTACATCTGAAGGATCTGTTTTGTTTTTCACTGAAACCTTAGCCCTAAGGTCACACAGTCAGTGTACCTTTTTACAGCATTTAGAAGGATTCTAAGCATATCACATTGAAAATAACAGGGAGATACTGTCCTGTCCTAAAACAGTACATAAGTTGGATTTTCCCATGGTGTGAAAATCGTGAAAACTGGCAAGGCAGAGATGATGGCATGAGAAAATACCACAATTCAGGAAGACAACACACTTAATTTGAGCATATGGACCTCATCATAAAGTCCTGAAGTGTTACTTTTGTTTGCTACAAGCTATGTTGTCAGTTATCTCAAAGAATTATATTTTTCCGTCCTTGTACACAAACACATATGTTACATACACATACATTTTATTCATAGAAGAAAAGAAAGAGGTTATGAAACACTGAGGTGGTAGGAAATCTGAACTGAACTGGTAGTTAGTAGTCATTAATTCAATCTCTTTTGCAATACTATTTTTGGTGTAGTTTTGGACTATATTCTCAAGCCAAAAAAAAAAAAAGATACATGGAAGCATGCCTAAACCAAAGCCTATAAAGTCAGAATGCTCTGTCCTCCCTCTTAATCTTTACAGTATCTGCATCTATAGTAGAAATGACTGAACTAGCTGTGGCATCACCTTGTAAAAGTCTGTCATTTGGGTTAAAACTTTCTGCCTCAGCAGCATCATTTAGGGGCCTAAGTTTCAGAGAGCTAATGAAATATTTGTCACAAATCACATAACATATTTCAGGAACTTTCACCTTTAATTAGTAGTTTATAAGTTGTTTGGAGTCCCTTGGATGAAAACATGTTAAAAAACGCTTTTGTACTACTTATTTCTGTAATAAACTGAGCTAGAAGATAAACTTTTTTTGTTTCTGTAAGGTATTTTTTTACCATTCTGGCCTATCAATGTGTCTTTATTTCTTAGCTTCTCTGAATTTTTTTTCTTCCTCTCCTGTGTACTTCCTATTAAAAGAGGAGTTTAAACTGTAGGAATAATAGAGCCCTTGTAAGCTCTGTCTGCACTCACTATTCATTATTTATCCAGTGACCAGGTACAGTGGAAGCAGGCACAAAGCTAAATGCTGTTGGACTAACTTTGATGCAGACAGTTCATTGTCTGAGAAAAAAGTGTTTAAACCTCAATGTTCTCAGTTCCATGATTTTCAACACTACCTCTTTCCCCCTCCTCCTTTCTCTTTTATTAACTGCTTTACTCCAATGTCCTTTTGACTGTGGTAACTGGCACTGTCTACAAAATCCAGTACAATGATACTATTCATCCTGGCTGTGCCATTTATAGATTCCATAGCATGCTTCATCTCTATGGTAAAGATCATTCCGCCTTGCTACTTTCCTTCTTTTGAGGCAGTGATTGCTGAAGCAAAGGCCAATATTTGGAATCTGCTTAATACATACAAGATCTAAAAAGCTAAAATCAAGAGATCAGGATTGGAATCTCACGTGTATGCACACACAGAGGGTATAATGAGGCACACAGTGTCTCACAACACTGACATGGTCACACTTCAGCAGAGAGAGTGTCAGGTGCACTGTTCATTAGTACACCCTGCCTGACCATCCACAGAGCAGCATCACTGTCCGCTGCAGGGAAGCTGATCTCCTGCCTTCTAGCTAGTAAAGTATCAAAAAAGACACAGCAGCAGTAGCAAGAACACTCTAAGGAAAACATTGATACAAAGTGGACTCCAAAACCAACGTGTTAATCTTAGTTGATCTCTCAACCAAAGTTATCTAGTTTCTAGTGTTCCCATGTCACACAGTTACACTTCTGAGGAAGCGTAGCGTGATAGCTCCAAGCACAGGACATTATGAAAGTGCAGTTTAAGGTTTCAACGGGTAAGTAATCTTGACATGAAACGAGAGGATGAGCTTGGTGATTCAGAATAAAAAGCAAAACTGCTCTTTTTATTCAAATGTGATATTATGGGAATTTTTCTCCCTTAAAAAATGTAAACTGTGCACTGGAACTCTACTAGTTCAACAAAAAAATGTGAAATGTTAAAGTACATTAAGGATCAAATTTACTTTCTTACTGTGACTAGAACATATGAACTACTTACATCTCATTTAGTTGACTGGCAAATATAAAGTATAAGAAGTTTTGGCATCTGTGCAATGATGAACAGGTTGTACATCCAAAAGCACAAGAAAATAGCCTGATTAATCCAGAGCTAAGTTTGTCACAGTTGAGATGGAGTTAAACAGTGTTTGCATCATAAGCTTTTTTATCATGACAGCTTTATTTCCAGCACTTAACTCATTATGTCAACCCACGTCTTCTAATTCTATTTTGAGACCTGAAGAGGTTATAGAACTCTCAATGTTGTGTAAAGCAGTAAGTTTCATCCAAATAAAGTTTAGCCTAGGTCATAATGTTTGACTCTACAACTATTCTAATCCAGTTTTATCACAAAGAGAACTGCTTCTGAAATTACTTGTTTTGAAATGCAGGTTATCATATTTAAAGTCTGATGTGTCCCTCATGGCTAACTCTTAGCAAAGAAAAAAAATCAGATTATAAATTGTTCAAATCCTAGACTAGTCCTTTAAATACCTCTTGCTTGACTGACAGAATGAGAGATGGCCAGCAGGTAATACATGCCTTCAATGTTCTTTTCATGCAAAAGCATCTTTACAACAAAGTATGCTGAATAAAAACACCCTGAAAGGGCATCAGTTCCTGCTATTTAAAAGGAAAACATCAGCACGTCTCTCATTTGTGCTCAGCAAACTTGCTACTCCCTTGTTCATTTTTTTTAGGTATGAATGCTATCTTGCAGCAGCACTGTTCAGTAGACAAAAGGGAGACAAATGTCGGTTTTCCAGGTTTGTCAGCCTGGTGATGCTGTGCTGAAAGGCACTGAGGGAATTCACTCAGTTGCAGAAGCAAAAGAACATCACTTCCTAACACACCTCATCTACAGGCTCTCTTCACAACAGATGATGAAGTAGCCAGGAAAGTTTCAGCAGCCCTCCCCGGATACCTGTTTAGATAGTGACAAGTTTCTACATGGGCTCAGCAACTGTTTAAAGATTCTGTTAATTTACAAAAAGAAACTTCACTCTCGTGCAAAACAGGCATTAAAATCTAAAACCTACCTCCACCAAGCTGTTTTTTTCTTTTATAAAATACTACCTAAAGTTGTTAGGTGAGATATCTGTCTAATATTGTTATGCCTTTTTTGCCTCTAGAGAGCAGAAGGTAAGGTACAAATATAAAATCTTCAATACAAAATGACTTTATCATCATTAGTACTGTGTTCTAGTATGATATTAAGATATCAAATTATTAGGGTACCTGCCACTGGGAAGAGCCTGGTCTGTAAAAAAATCCACAATACTTTATTTGTTGTTCTAATGAAAGTTTAAAATGCTGCAATTCATCCGACCTGAGATGTTATTTCACGAGTGAAATATCAATATTTTTAAATGATCTATCATATATTGGATCACTTACAGATGTAAGAATAAAATTGGTTTAGAAACACATAAATAATATAGTTTTCATTAAATAAAAAATCTATTTGTGTTTAAAACATTATACAAGTTTAACCTAACACTTTCCCACCCAGATCTTTCACGAGATCTTTCAGGGTCTCTGTGTGCTCTGGTGAAGCCCATTGTCATAACAGGTAAAAAATTGTCCTTGTTTTGCCTGAAGGGAGTCTGTCAGAGGTTAAAGCACTTTCACAAGTGCCGTGGTTTTGCCCAGCAAGCAATGAAGCACCACAACAATCTCTTGCTTGGTGCCCCCCATCCACTCCCACCCTTGGTAAGATGGGGGAGGCCCCAGTGAGATGGGAGACAAAAAGATAATGAAGGATGTTGTAAATTGAGACCAGGGCAGAGAGGGCTCACTGCCAATTACAGTTCCAGGCAAAACAGACTCCAGTACTCGACTTAGAGAGGAAGGTAAGGAAAGTTTATTCTACTAGAAACAGAACAGAACAACAACAACTAGCCATCCTTATAGCCCCTTCCCCATTATCAGAAATGGCTACATGTCAAACCATGACAAGTTAAAAGATAATAGAGATAATATAATTGCTTTCTGCACTAGCTTGCTGCTCTTTCAAATTCAAGTTGATGAAGGAATCACCTAAACCAACTTCAAATACCTTTACATTTGCCTTGTACTGTAAGAGTGTCTTGCCTAGGCAGGACAGGGTTCATAGAGGGCAACAAAGTCTCCTGTTGGTCTTTTCTTTACTTTCGCACAAACAGTACATGTTAAGCTTGGGGGTAATTTCGGCACTACTAGCTTCAAAGTTATTTTCAATGTATTTAGAGAAGTACAGTGCATATTGAATTTCAGGAAAAAAAAAAAACGGAGAAAGGACAGATACAACACTTGAAGAAGCAGCACAACCCATTGATGGGTGCAAATGGCTGGTGCAGTATAACTGACCTCCTGAGTACTTGTCTTACCAGCCAGATGCTATCAGATCTTTTTTATGGTGTTCAAAGTGCTCTGAATAAGAGATATTATAACATCAATGCACAATGTTCTACATCATGTTCTCTAAACTATTTTATTTTAATCCATTTAATATCAGAAAGATGTGAATTTGGTCAATGCCTCTTGTAAGTAGATTTGAGTTAAAAGAAAGTGAAGAAGTAAAGAAGTTTGAACAAAAGAAGTAAAGAAGTTTGATAAAAATACGATCATACACTCAAACTCATGAACTACTTAGAAACTAAGTTACCTGAAAAGATAACTTAGGAACATTTTGTCCTCAGACTATGTTTTTGGGGGTTTCAAAACAAAACTCCAAACAAACCAACAATTTATTACCTACAAAATGCATTTTGAAGCAGACATAATCCAGATGACAGTAAAAAAAATCTTATTACCATAATCATCATGATAGACTGTTAACGTTTATTTGCATGACTGAAATTACTGGTTTGTATTCAGAAAAGATCGTTTACACATACATTTGTGCATATTTGGTCAGGCATAAGGTTCTTTGCAGCTGTACTATCTGTAATTACAAATTTTATCTTCCTTTGTCTTGTGGGCCTATTCAAAACAAAGTTTCATCACGCTATCACCCAGTAATGATCATTTGAAACTTCTTTGGCATCAGGCCAACATGTCCAAGAAAATACCACAATCTTATTATCTAAAAGAAACTTTAATAAAGTTTTGGGTCTAATAAAAATGAAATTAAAAAAATCTTGTGAAGAAATTGTATCAGTTTGGCAGAACAGAGTTTTGAAAAGTGGTAGAATTTTGATTAAGGATGCCTAAAAAGCTCATTTTTTTCCCTCTTGCCTGTTGAACAAATGCTATACAGATACAATTTCACTTCTATTTGTTTGGTTCAATAGATAGGTGGTTAACTACTTATTTGGAACATATATATGAACAGCTGGTCAGCCAACTCCTCACTTGAATTCTAGAAGAAAAGCTTACATTACTTAATCAAGGAGAGAGTAAAATAGGTGCTTAATAGTCATTTAATTGCTAACTTGTTATTTGACTGTGTGGAAGCTCTGATGTTTCTTAAGACATAAAGGTGCTCTTTTATTTCCTGAACTAAGGGACCTTTTATCTATCAGTTGAGTGTTTTGTTTTAGATTTTACAAATACACACATGTATGTGCATGAACACCACTTTTGAAAACTACTTTCCGGATTGGTTATGGCCCAATTTTACTGTCAATTGGAGACAGAAAGTCACAGATATGACCTTCCACTTAGATGGAAGTAAGATGACACAATCAGTATCCTGGAAAAGGTGAAAAAAATGATTCAAAAGAGGAGGAACAGAAGACCTGTTAATGAAACATGAGCAATACCCCTACACTGGTACTTGAACTTCTTTGCACTGTGGAAAAATCCTCAATTTTATCAGAACACAAATAGAGATGGAAATTATCTTCATAATTTGTAAAATTTTTTCTCAAGATTTTTCAGCTAACTGCAGGTAGCATTAAATCACACAAGTTTTTAAATATATAGTTTGCTTTTTCTTGGTTGTTCAGGATTAAAAGGGAAAAGGTCAAGAAATTCTAAACTGCTAAGAGTTCCGCAGTTATGAACTACTGCCATTATAGCTTCCTTTTCTGTGTTTTGTTAATCATTATTATGTAATTCTTATAAGATCTCCTTTTCTGAAATAAACTGTTTTTGTCTAGAGTTAGAGAGGACCCAATTCACAGGTGAATGCTGCTGCAGCTGCTCAGATATCCTATTCTCTGCAATCAATGGATAGAGTTCAACAGTTTCCAAGAGTATTATGTTCTTTGGTTCCTGTAAATCCCCAGTAAACTTAACTTTAGTCACAGGCTAAACTTTCACACTGGAATATAGGTTAAAATATTAAATGCTACATTCTAAATTGCTGCCAGAAATATAGGGATGCACTGCACTCCTGGATCACAATCCTGGATTCAAAATGCTGTCAAAGTTAGTCCTCAGTATTTTTCAGAATTTCTAGAAAGAGCTGTCAAATCCAGCACAACTAATGCTTCATGTAAAATTTGGCTGCAAATTCCCTTGCTAACAGTTTTCATGGGACCTCTAATAGAAATTCTCTGTTAAATCCCATTATGGAATACCATATATTGTTTGAGCAAGGAGTAGTGTGGGAATTTACAATGTTCTAGGGCTTTACCTTCCATGTGCAATCTTTGCCAGGAGAAGGACCAAAGAAGGAGGTTCTTTTATGCTCCTTTGTCTGCTTCCACTTTCCAATGAGCTTGACACTCTTTCACACAACCAAAAATGATGACTTAACAGTTCTATCTTCCCACAAGATGTCATCCCAATAAGGTAAATAGGAATTAAGTCCTGGGAACAAACATATTTTGCCCCCTCAATCTGTCAAACATCAGCTACTTAAATGAGCCAGCACTGAGGGAGATGAAGTCTCCTATGGCTGATGATGGATATTTCCTTTTTTTACCTTTGGTTCTGACTCCACATTGCAGAGTGGAAGATGGCAGTTGTCTTTCTGACAAATCTCATTCCTCTTGCTCCCAAGGGTAGGAACTGGGAAAGATTCCTTCAGCTTTCCTGTAGTTAGAAATAACTTTTACATACGCAGCATGGGAGTATGAACCTCCGCAGTTTCTGTAATGAACATCAATTATTCTCACAGGCATACATTGTACATACATGTGCCCACACTCCCCCACACTCCTTTCACATATACACTCCTGCCACTATAGAAGAACACATTCACAAAAGCATAATATATAATAAATTATAACTTTTTCTTTTGTTTTAAACCTGTTCTCTCCTTTAAATAGGGTAAATTCTGACCTCAGTGGGATCTACTGACATTTTTCTGTGTCCAGTCTATTCTGTGACTGTTCGGGAATTTTGAGCTTTTCTTTTTTAAATTTGTGTGTTCTGTTTTCTCAGTGATAGCTACTTCTTTTCTTCCTATCTTTCGGTGCAGAAATTCAGGGCAGAAATTTCACTTTATCCTGCAGAATGACTGTGGATATTGTGCATATATAATACATCAACCCTCTCTTTCTACAAGAAACCCCTCCTTCCCATCCTTAGACACTGAATCTCTTCACAGCATCCGTTCTTGATAACAGTCAGAAAGTTATTATATCTATGGTCAATTTGAGTAAATTATTAACATCAAAGCTAGTAGCAGGCTCCTTGAAATAAAATTTCAAGATTTTCACTAGAAAAGAAGATAAATCAAGGGAAGAAGATAAGTCAGGCCTAAGTAGCCTTTAAGTAACCTTAGGAAATGCTGCATGAACTGGAGCTGTTTAGTCTAGAGGAGACTGAGAGGGGATCACATTAATATTTACAAGTATCTAAATGATGGATGTCAGGAGGTTGGGGCATCCCTTTTTTCTGTAGTACCTAACAAGGGGTAATGGGATGAAGCTGGAACACAGAAAGTTCAATTTAAACTTAAGAAAAAACTATTTAACTGTTCAGGTGATGGAGCACTGGAAAAGGCTGCCCAGGGAGGTTGTGTAGTTTTCAAGATCCACCTTAGCACGTTTCTGTGCAACCTGATCTAGATGGATCTACTTTAGCAGGAAGGCTGGACTAGATGATCTCTAAATGTCCCTTCTAACCTCTATCATTCTAAATAAAAATAAAAATTTAAAAAAAGTGAAATGAAAGGACTTGAGTTGTTTGGGGGAAATTATGAGTGTATAAAAAGAAAAATAATTGATCAGAAAATTTACTTCAAATTTTAGCTTGGTTTAGAAGTATTTTGAAGTTTTCTGTCATGTTTCCAGTATATGAATTATCATTACAGCACTAAGAGTGGAAAGACCTAAAATCTACAGAGGTACAGAGAGATCAAAAAAGTTAATACTTTTTCAACCTTCTGTTCTAGCTTGTGCCTTAGTTGTGACAGTGAGCTAATATAGTCACCTTTTGTTTAACAACAGCTTACTGTCATTATGGTTATTCGGCAAGGAGCTTCTGACTGATTACATAAACCAAAAATGTATTGAATTCTAAGAGACAAATGATGAAGATAAACTGGGATACGTCTAAATAGAATTAAAAATTATTGCTTGTACAAAACTTAGAGTGTGGTTGGCTATACCATCAAATTTGCAGTTAACACTGTTAGGAATTAAAGGTATGTAACTGATAAAGATGGATGTCTCACTTTCTTGGTTCCAACCTGAGCTGTTTAAAATAAATATTATAATAATTGATCTCTCTGAATGATGCGCATGTACTAACTGATGCTTGATGTATGACACCAGCTTCCTGCTTCTGACACTGATGGATGAGCTCAGTGTTCCTGTAATGAAAAGATGGTCAAACTTTCAAATACATATATCGCACCTACAGAGACAAAGCATGATGAAAATAAATTTTATACTCTTCACTTACCGCCAACCTAATACTAGCACAGACACACCACCACCCCCCCCACTCCCCCCCACCCCCCCCACCCCAAAGATTTAATTGAAACTCTATGAGAGTGAAATGTGTACCATTTCATAATGGCTCCTGAATATTTTACTCTATGGCATTAAGTGTGAAACACACAACTCTGTTTCAGAGAATTTGTTACATTACCTCTTCTGGGACCAATTGTACAAAGAGTGGGATTCATGCAGAGTCATAAAACACCCTGGGGGAAATCCACAGGAATAAAAAAAATCCTAGTGCAGGAAAGAAAAATTCCTTGCTTCCTCATGCACACTTCATGCAACAAAACATCTACAGTACATTATCATGTGGTACAGGGAAATAGTACTTGTCAGAGATTCAATATTTTTATCACTGCAAGGTATTAATTATTCATACATGTTCAGGGTAAGTTTAGAAGATAGTGGCACGTTTGGGGCAGTGGATTTTTCCCACTACAAAAAGTGAAATTTACTGAAGATTTTTCTGTACATGTATCACTCCCTTTGGCAAGTGCTTCAACACAGAAAATTCATGGAGCATAACTAAGATGTACGATGTAAGCTTCTACAGCACATTACATGGGTATTCCAGATACTTGCCTTTTATATCTGATGCAATTGTGGATACTTCATCATCTTTACCAATGTCTAATCCTTTTGGGGATTTTTACAGGAGCTGTTCAGGTTAATTTGTGATACAAATAATTTGATTTTACCAGTCTCACATAGACATGAAATCAGACTTTCAAGTTGACATAAGATGCTTTAGCTCGGTATCTAAATTTTAATTTCAGTCTGTTGAAATAAGATTGATTGATAGAGTCTTAAGAACTATTTTACTGAAAAATATAGGCAAACAGATAAAAAGGTATTCTAGACTCCATTGCTTGTACTGCAAAAGCACTAATTTCATTTGCCTACACATGGTTAGTTAGTGCCATCTGCGATGACAACTGAGGAATTTTTCTGGAACAACAGGAGATACTCTGTTATGGTACTCAATACATCAACTGAGCTTGCATTGCACAAATGGATAACTTCAGTTTCACTGTCTTAAGCTGAATTGAATCCTGTCTTTCCCTCAACTCACAGACAATTCCATTCCAGTTGAATAATTACTTCTTCAGTTTAAAATTTCCATTGCTCCTTAATGTGCATCACTGAGAATCACAAGCAGAAGAGGAAAACAGCATATCTCTTTATAATTAATTTCAAACTAAGGAACTTTCACTAAATCTCATAGTTTCTACAGCCTCTTTGAATTTCGCATAACAATACTTTCAAACCCTCCTAATGGACAAGCATTTCTATAGTTTTATTTATCTACAATGCTTCTTTGAAGTCTTCCTTCAGTACCTTTGTTGAGACAAGGCTCCACTAATTAATAAAGAATTTAGAGAGAGAGCTTGCAAGGGATTTTGAAAAAAGATTTAAATAATTTCTGTTATTTTCTGTCCTATTCTCAACACAACTGTAGACCCTTATCAAATGTCCTTTTCCAAATCCGGTGGCGTATGCTACCTTTGGGTGTCAATACTTCCAGCTGTTTACTACTGCTCACAAGCTGAAGGTAATTCAAGCTAACCCTGCCTTTCACAGAGCTAGGCAGAAATTAATATTTAGCAGTGATAGGAAGAAACTGAGTGTCAATAATCATCTCACCTGACAGTTATTCAGAAATAAATAATGTGTGGTATATTATTTTGAGAACTAGTGCTTATTGGTCAGACATTTTCTTTAAGATACTCAAAATAGTTTCCCCTGATCAGTAAAGACTGACAATAAACTAAGTAATCTAAAGGATGTGAGTAATAAGAAAGTTGAAGAGCTTGCTTTCCAAGATTGGTTTCCTGTTGTCATGGTTTGACATGATAGTCTTTTCTGGTAAGGGGGAAGGGGCTGTAAAGATGGCGCCTGTAAGAAGTTGTTTGCAACCCAGCTCTG
>WBNH01009349.1:15200-92342 GCA_013401255.1 Urocolius indicus | reverse complement strand
AAGGAGGGATGGGGGAGGGAGATCTTAAAGTGCTGGTTGTAATTTTCTCATCATCCTACTCCCTTTTGCTTTTATTCCGTTCTGTTTCTTGTAGAATAAACTTTGCTACTTTCCTCACTAAGTCGAGTACTGGAGTTTGTTTTGCCCGGAATCGTAATTGGCAGGGAGCCCTCCCTGCCCTTGTCTTAATCCACAACAACCTCGCTTATCTTTTTACTCTCATTTTGCTGGGGCCTCCGCCATCCTAATGAGGGTGGAGGTGAATGGGGGCACTGAGTGAGAGACTGTCATGATGCTGCTGTGCTAGCTGGGCCAAACCATGACACCTCTCCACCCTCTTTTATACATGAAATGCAAGATGGATAAACTCTTTTTGAAATATTTAAAGCACTGTCCTGGTCTATATGATGTAGCAATATGTCTTCACAGATTTTCCTTTTTGTACTGAATTCTATACAGAATTCCTAAGCAAGCTTCGGGAAATTAATAAGACCCCTCTGAACATTTACCAAAGTTTCTTTTTACATGTGTCAAGCCAAGACCTCTTTTTCAACCTATGAATAATAATAATTTGTTATATTTCAATCAAAGTGTCAGTTCATTTATAATGTGAGTTCTTTTGTCATTGATGCAAAATACCTCTACTATTTTTATGAGTACTAAATAATGCAAGTTTAGTTTCTGCATTCCGTTACAGCTATAATAGCAAAGAAAATGGATAGAACTCAGAAATCACACCTGCTTCCTAGCACAGTATAAGAATTCTTCATCTGTTGAGAAGTTGTTAAGTTTATTTTCAGACATTACTCAACAGACTCTAAATCTGACTGCACTCTGGAACATTTGCCCCATTTCCATTATATTTGCTTCAAAATGACAAATAATTAAATTGTAGAAGACATGAGGATGAATTCTATTTGGAACACACTGAGTCTTATTCTCCAGTGGACTGTTCCTTTCTGCTTAATGTAATAGATTTTACATTTCAATGTACTGCAAATATTGTATTTTAAGAATTTGTTGGTGTTTTCCTCTCTCACATATACATTTTGTTATAAGTAAAACCATAACATTGATTTGAAATATACACACCTTGGGAACATTGTGTGATATATCAAATGTTTTACTCAATCACTTAATGGCTATGCTGTACATTTATTCATGATATATTTAGTAAATCTCTACTTAGAAGAATTAGTAAACAATCTCAATCTTTTTGTTATTTTCAAATAATTTTTCAGAAAAAATTTTTGATTTCAAAGATAGTAAACACTTTTTTTCAATTAATGTTTTTTAAACTGCCTGATTTTGATGTTAGTAGGTAATAATGAAAAAATAAAAAATACAACAGATGTTAGTATCCAGAAAACAAGATCAGATGAAAAAAGGTTAGAGTAAAAGTCCATGAAAGTGAGATTCAGATCAGATTCTGCATTGACAAAAAAACAAGTATATACCTGGAACAATCTACTTTTACATATACTGTGAAATCTGTCTGACAGAATGAATAATTTCAGTTTTATGGTATCTGGCATTTCTATTAAAAAAATGAACCTCTCTAATGTAAAGGAAATGTAAAATATTCAAGAAATAGCACACTAAAAAAAATCTGATACTTTCTAATATACTTTCTAGATACTTTCTCATACTTTCTTAACTTTCTTATACTTTCTTAACTTTTCTTATACTTTCTAGTATAGTTTCTAGATACTCAACTTTAGAGCAGTATCTAATGGTAATCTGCTACAACTGCCAAAATGAGCTGAAGGAGGCATAGAATTACTCATGTTAAGCATGTGTTTATCACTCATATTTTAGCAAAGACAAAATCCAATACAAATGTGTATTTGACCTTTTAAAATACTATACCATTCCGTTATCATGTTATATTTCGATGTAATTCTATAACCACAGTGTAGCAGTGAAGAGTAGCTCTCTGATTGGAACTCATACAGAGAATGAAGGGGCTGAGTATTAGAAATTATATTTGGTGAGATGATGTTTATGTACACTACACAAGAAGATTAAAATTTAGCAGATTTAGTTGCATTTTTCTATAACTTCAGGCCCAGATGATAGAAAGATGTGTTACTCTTAAACCATATAGAATTTAGGAGGACATTAATTGAGGGGGCAATACACAGGAAACAAAGAACATAGTCCTTCTGGGATAAAGAATTAATGAAATACCAAAGAGAAATCAACAATAAAGAACCCTCGCATAAGCTCTGCTTCTAATCTAATAATGATGAGATCTAACTCCTCCACATTCCCAGTCTCTCAAGCTAAAGCTACACATATGTGGACTGAGTTGTAGAACATCAGAGTTGTTCAGAGGAAAAAGAGAATGTAGGTGAATGAATTAGTGCCTTCCATGCCATGAGTCTTCCTATGGAGGTGCTGTCTCTCTTTGCCTGTGCAGGTATGCAGGGCATACATATAGCCAGACACTTCAGCATTAGAGTATTAGACATTGTTCTGTGAAAGAAGCTGTTAGAAGCTAAAATGTAACTTATAGGAGAATATAATTTGTACTTACACTTGTCAGACAATATTGCATTATTAGATATCTCTTTGAGATGGGGAAGTGCTGTTTTTGCAATTTTAGGGACTAAGATCTGAAGTATCAAAGTTATGTCTGAAAAAGTACAAACTTAAATGGCTGAAATGCAAAATCTTGACAAGCAATTTGAAATCAAGCCTGAGGCTAGTGTCCTGAGTACAAGACTTTAACTACAGGGCTTGATTTATAATTAGCACTAAAAGCAGCTTTTACCTGAGGAAGGTGCTGGAAGGAGACTATTATTATGGGAGAATCATACCATACCATACCATACCATACCATACCATACCATACCATACCATACCATACCATACCATACCATACCATTTTTAAGCTTTCCTCACACAAAGGGTTGGAAGGGACCTTTAGAGATCATCTAGACCAACGCCCCTGCAGAAGCAGGTTCATCTAGATCAGGTTGCACAAGAACACATCCAGACGGGTTTTGAAAACCTCCAGAGAAGGAAATGCCACATCCTCACTAGGCAGCCTGTACCAGTGCTCCCTCATCCTCACAGTAAAATACTTCTTCCTTTTATTTAAATGGAACTTTCTGTGTTTCACTTTTTTTCATTACATTTTGTCTGTTGCTAGATAAAACAGAAAAAAGTGATGCCTCAACATTCTGACATCTTCCATTTAGATATTTGTAAATATTAATGAGATCCACCCTCAATCTCCTTTTCTTTAGACTAAACTGCCCCAGATGCCACAGCCTTCCCTCATATGAAAGATGTTCCAGTCCCCTGATCATCTTGGTGGCCCTGCGCTGGAAATTCTCTGTCCCTCTTCAGTTGAGGAAGTACATAGTGCTTCAGATGAGGTCTCATCAGGGCAGAGTAGAGGGGGAGTAGAATCTCCCTAGACCCGCTGGCCACACTGTTCTTGATGCATCCCAGGATGCCATTGGCCTTCTTGGCCATGAGGGCACATTGCTGGCTCATGGTAGGTTTATTGTCAACCAGGATTCCCAGGTCTATCTCAGCAGAGGTGCTCTTCAGCAGGTCAACCCCCAGCCTGTACTGGTGCTTGAGGTTGTTCCTCCCCAGATGCAGGACTCTGCTTTTGTACTTGTTGAACCGCAGGAGGTTCCTCTCTGCCCAACTGTCATGCTGGTTGAGATCCCGCTGAATGGCAGAACAGCCCTCTGGGGAATCAGTCAGTCCTCCCAGTTTGGTGTCATCAAGGAACATGCTGAGGGTACACTCTTTCCCCTCATCCAGGTCGTCAATGAAGATGTTGAAGAAGGCCAGCCCCAGAACCGATTCCTGTGGAATTCCATCAACCTCACTATCCACTTGTCCAAGTCACACTGCCTGAGCTTTCTGATGAGGACGTTAGGGGAGATACTGTCAAAAGCCTTGCTGAGCTCAGTTGTTTCTTTAACCCTCCATCTGACACATTAAGTGAAAGGATTATGCAGTTTTGTGGTTTATTTTTTATCCTTGCAAGTCAAAGGAAGGAGCAAACTTTTATTTCTACTGAGAAACAAGCTCAAATGGATTGAAATATCAAATAGTTGAAATGTCAACTTTTGTTTACTATCATTCTCTTCAGAATTATTTTAAATTTTAGTAGAACAACCGACTATAAATTTTAAAAATATCGACTTTTTAATTAGCAACTGTGAAAACAAGATTATTTCACCAAGTTTTTCATCTTCACCTTCATATGTTTTTCCAAGTATGAAATCTGCCACTGTTACACTTTTTTCACTCTTGCCCATAAAAGTGTTCACATTGTTTTTCTTTCAAAAACAACTCCTGAAAATAATTAACAAGGAGTTTTGTTTATTCAGTGTTTTTTTTTTTGATACTCGTCTTTTTAATCATGCCTTTTCATATTCTTCCTGTGAAAATATTATTTAGACCAAGACAGGTTGCTAGAAAAAGCACTTTAACCTGACATGGCATGCATAGAATCAAAACTTTTCAAAAATTCCAACAAAAAAAAAGACAGATATTTTCCCCTGAAGTTATCTGAGGGCCTAAGAGCAATTAAAAAAACTCAACAACAACAAGAACTTCAAGTAAGTTCTCATATAAATTTATCTTCTATCTCGGAAGCAAAATATCAGAATAAACTCCTCAATATTATTCTTGCTAGTGATTTTCTCCAGGGAAGAAAATAAATATCAATGATCTGGACCTTTTTGACTTGTGAGACAATATTAAAAAATGAAGAATACTTTGGCTGAAAAATAATAATAATAAGTTCTAGAGGCAAAAATATATTTTACATCCAAAGAAATAAGCAAAAAAACCCGAAGAGATTCTCAAAAATGTAAATGAGTTAATATCTTACCTAGCTACATAAGAGGAAAGAGTTAAAGCAAATAACCTGGAGAATGCTTTTAGTAAGCACAGAATACTAGAATTTTATTCTAAAAAGGTTCAGTGCAGTATGAAACATTCTGTCTTGTTATATTCTTGCATTTTATGTAAAGTTAAAGTTTATGTTTGGAGGCAAAAGCAAAACTAAACAAAAGGATAATTTAGACAAAATACCCAGGGACAAGTTCTGATCTTTCTGTTACTCAAATGCATTGAATAAAGTTTTGTTTTATCTTCTTTCTTCCTCCCTTCCTGTCTATCCTTACCTCCCTCCTCAAAAAAGAGGAAAACTCAAACACCACAACATGGTATCAGAAGAGAGACGTATCAAGCACACATCTGTCTGAGGACAGAGAGACCTTCACGTAGAAAGGGAAAGAGAATCACTTTCTGATCACAGTTCTCCTTTGCTGTTTGCAGGGGAGCTGTGAAAGAGGTGCAAGCCACTGAAGAAAAGGTCATAGATCAAACCAGCATGCAATGGGCAAATATACACTAGATGGTGGTGGGTCTCATGAGGCACATACTACTTTCCTACCAGTTCCTTGTTTTGTAACAGAGGACTCTATTGGGATTTGCCAAATCAGTGAGCTGAACTGCTGACACCTGTGAGCTGTGGAATGTAGAAACTCAGTCTGTTGTGATTTACAAGACCATTGTAAATCTCACAGATACAGAAAGATAACAGTAACTGAGATTTAAAAAGTATAAAGTATTTGATCCTCTTTCATGGGACAAATATATCTCAATACCAAAATCAGACATAAGTGCAAGCCTTGATCATCACTTTCTTTTTAGTAGTCTCAATGAAATTGGCAGTGTTATCTATTTAGATCTCATAGATGTTTTTGTCTTCAAAGATGGTTAAATAACCATACTTTCTGATTCATAAAATATAGCTTTTGGGAAGCATGGACTCTCACATAATCACTTTACTATAATTTCTTAAACAACAAGTTATGAGCCTAAATGAGTGAAACAGTCCCACAGTGGATTTCCTGCAATTTTTTTCAAGACAATTTCAGAGGCAAGTTCTGATGTACCAAAATTGTCTGGAGTGTTTTGACTGACAATGTGGCAATACAGAATGGAAAAGGGAAAAAAAAAAAGAGAGATAAATCACTTAAAAAGTTTTGTAGCTTTGGATACACTGACACTGAATTCTAATACAGGGTAATCCTTTCAAAATGACAGAATGTCTGACTGACAGAAAATGAATACAAGAAGTCTAAGGCACCAACAGCCTCCTTAATGGTTGCACGCTACCAGATGGCAAATGTAGTTCCTTCCAAAACAAAGGATCAGTGTATTTACAGAAATATTACTCTGCCCCAAAATAGATTTGGCATAACATTGCAATCAATATCTCTTTCAGGAAAATTGAGGTTAAGACTTTTAGAGCCTTAAGTAAGAGATGGGAGACACAATTTACAGAGAAAAAAAATCTTTCTCAGTTTCTCTAGGGTTACATCTCAAACATATATAACAAGATGAAACTGTGAGAGAAAGCTTGTGCAAAAGTATTTAGATCATTTAAAAGCTTACTACTGTGAAACAAAAAAGACGGAGATGATGTTGATGGAGCAACTATGTAAAAGACATTCAGCGTTTGCTATAGTTTGCTAGATTGCACCTCATAGTGCAGTACAGGGATTGCAACCTAAATGCTACTATATAATCTTTAAGGACAACGAAAAAAAATCAGACTGGTTGCTCAAGTCTTATCATTGGTGTACAGTTTCTTTTACAGATATTTTCCTGCTTCAATGGTGTCAGTTTAATTTCTGCTCCATCTTTGTTTGATGTGCTGAATACTTAATAATGACAGTTACTGAACTTAAAACTTGAATTCCCATCTTATGTTCTCTCCTGCTTTCTCCAAATTTATAAATATATATAAAAAAAGCAGTTGATTGCTCTATGCTAGCCCTTTACTTTAGGCACATTTTCACAAAAGATACCACCAGAATGAACAATAGTTCTCAGTAGTAGGCAATAAAGAATTCTGTCATCTTTAATGTCTCCTATTTTCTATTTGTTTATATGCTCTAATTCTATATGACAGTGTACATGATTGATTTCTTCCTCACTGACTGTCATAAATGTGGAGATGATTGTAGAAATATTTAGTTATGTCTGTATGATTTGCAGTTTGGTCCAATTTTGCTGAAATTTGGACTGATGTCTCTTGAATGTTTGGTTCATATCAGCCAATCATAAGTGCGATATAATTAGCTAGATGTCAGATATTGAGGATACGATTGTCTTACAGTGAGAAAATGAGACTGGAAGTGTAGACCTAGACAGTAAATAGATATTAGATAAGTCATACATTTTGACAGTAGCTCAGAGGAGAAGAAAATTTCCTTGGCATAGTTATTCATAGGTTTAGTTCAAAAAGCAAGAAATAAGTGCTAATCCTAGATCATACTCATATTGAAATAAAAATTGCTCCTCTCTAATCTGGTACTGGAAATGCTTGATGTTAACCTTGAGGCAAATAAAACTGGAAGGACTGGCCGATTCCCTAGAAGGCTGTGCTACCATTCAGCAGGATCTCAACCAGCATGAGAGTTGGGCAGAGAGGAACCTCCTGAGATTCAACAAGGAAAAGTGCAGAGTCTTGCATCTGGGAAGGAACAACCCCATGCACCAATACAGGCTGGGGGTTGACCTGCTGAAGAGCAGCTCTGCAGAGAGAGACCTCAGAATCCTGGTTGACAATAAACAGAACATGAGCCAGCAATGTGCCCTTGTGGCCAAGAAGGCCAATGACATCGTGGGATGCATCAAGAAGAGTGTGGCCAGCAGGTCAAGGGAGGTTCTTCTTCCCCTCTACTCTGCCCTGGTGAGGCCTCATCTTGAGTCCTGTGTCCAGTTCTGGGCTGCCCAGCTCAAGAGGGACAGGCAAGTTCTGGAGAGAGTCCAGCACAGGGCCACCAAGATGATCAGAGGACTGGAACATCTTTCATATGAGGAAAGGCTGTGGCATCTGGGGCTGTTTAGTCTAGAGAAGAGGAGACTGAGGGTGGATCTCATTAATATTTACAAATATCTAAATAGTGAATGTCAGGAAGTTGGGGCCTTTTTTCTCTTGTAGCTAGCAACAGGACCAGGGGTAAAGGGATGAAGCTGCAACACAAAATGTTCAATATAAACATAAGAAAAAACTATTTTACTGTGAGGGTGATGGAGCACTGGAATAGGCTGCCCAGAGGGGTTGTGGAGTCTCCTTCTCTGGAAGTCTTCAAGACCCACCTGGACACATTCCTATGTAACTTGATCTCAGTGAACCTGCTTCTTCAGGGAAGTTGGGCTAGATAATCTCTAGAGGTCCCTTCCAACCCCTACCATTCTATGATTCTATTATTGTATTATTCCAAACAGTATGCAAACCTGCCATTTGCAGAGAAATACAAAATAATACCAATTGTTCCTTGAGCATATGAGCTAGTGAATGACATTTCCCATAGAACTGTGGCTTTTGGAAGTGGCCAAGTATATATGAGATTTGTTTGAAAGTTCTGTCCTGATTCTAGCACTTGTAAGACACACTTAAGCCTCATTGGATTTATGCCTTGCAAGGGAGGTCAAGGACAACAAAAAGGGCTTCTTAAAACTAACATTAGAGACAATATAGGCCAACTGTCGAGTGAGGCAGGTGGCCTAGTGAGAGACGATACAGAGAAGGCAGAGTTACTGAATGCCGTCTTTGCCTCTATACTGCTGGAGATTGTTCTCAGGAGCCACAGACACTAGAGGAAATCAGGTTAAAAGAGGAGTTTTATTTGCTTGATGAGGATTGGGTTAAGCATAAGCTGAGCAATCTGGATGTCCATAAATTCATGGGCCTCAATGGGAGGTACCCATGGATGCTGAGGGAGCTGGTGGAAGTCATTGCTATACCACTCACCATCATCTTTAGTAAGTCGTGGAGAACAGGAGAGTGACAGAGGATTGGAGGAAAGCAAATGTCTCTCCAGCCTTCAAAAAGGGCAAGGAGGAGGAGCCAGGTAACTATAGACTGGTCAGCCTCACCTCCATCCCTGGAAAGGTGATGGAATGACTTATCCTTGGTGCTGTCTCCAGGCATTTAAGGGACAAGAGAGTCATTAGGAGCAGTCAACATGGCTTTATCAAGGGGAAGTCAAGTTTAACCAACCTGTAGGCCTTTAATGAAGATGTAACCAAGTGGATAGATGGTGGTAGTGCACTGGATGTGTTTTATCTTGATTTCAGTAAAGCATTTGACACCATCTCCCACAGCATCCTTGCAGCAAAACTGAGACAGTGTGGGCTGGATGATCAGGTAGTGAGGTGGATTGTGAACTTGCTGAAAGGAAGAAGGCAGACAGTTGTGATCAATGGGGCAGGGTGTAGTTGGATGTTTGTATCTAGCAGAGTCCCTTAGTAGTTGGTGCTGGGACAATTACTGTTCAGTTTATTCATTAATGAGGGAACAGAAAGCACTGTCAGCAAGTTTGCTGATGATACTAAACTGAGGGGAGTGGCTGACACACCAGAAGGCTGTGCTGCCATTCAACGAGACCTTGACAGGCTGGAGAGTTGAGTGGAGAGAAATCTAATGAAATTCAACAAGGGCAAGTACCAGTACAGGTTGAGAAATGAACTCTTAGAGAGTATTGTAGCGGAAAGGGACCTGGGGATCCTGGTAGACTACAGGATGACCATGAGCCAGCAATGTGCCCCCATGGCCAAGAAGGCCAATGGCATCCTGGGATGTATTAGGAGGGCTGTGGGCAGTAGGTCGAGATTGGTAATCCTCCCCCTCTGCCCTAGTGAGACAACATCTGGAATATTATGTCCAGTTCTGGGCCCTTCAGTTCAAAAAGGAGAGTGAGCTGCTGGAGAGAGTTCAGCACAGGACCATCAAGATGATGGAGTGGAGCATCTCACTTATGATGAAAGATTGAGGGAGCTGGGGCTATTTAGCTTGGAGGAGACTGAGGGGTGATCTCAATAATGTGTACAAATATGTAAAGGGTAAGTGTCAGGAGGGTGGGTAGAACCAGGTTCTTCTCAATGATGGCCAATGATAGCACGGGGGCAATGGGTACAAGCTGGAACATAAGAGTTTCCAAAGAAACATAAGGAAGAATTTCTTCACTGTGAGGGTGACAGAGCACTGGAACGGGCTGCCCAGATGAGTTGTGGAGTCTCCTTCTCTGAAGACATTCAAAACCCACTTGGACAAGTTCCTGTGTGACCTACTCTAGGTGGTCCTGCTCTGGTAGGGTGGTTGGACTAGATGATCTTTTGAGATTTCTTCCAGCCCTTGAGATTCTTAGATTCTGTACACACTACACTCTGTGTCCATGGGATACTAATAGAGTCTTTACAACACATCCTGCTTGCTCCAATTTTATTGAAATTGGGAGAACAGAAATACAACAAATCCACAGCTGATAATACATAATGTTTATCCATAGGACATTAGGTTAAAAAGCAAAAGTATTGCAAATAATGGAGATTATTTGGCAGATACAGTGCATGGAGACTGAATGGAACTCACGCCTCCGAGTAGAAGGAAATTTGTACTACCCACACATATTTGTCTTTTGGTAGCTATGAGATTAATTTATTCTGTACATCTGGATATGTCTTTCAGATGTTCAACTTCATTAAAAGATTCTCTTAAGAAGAAGACTTTTTTTTCCTGTTTCATTATCTTTCCGGTAATAGAATTAGAACTAAAGAAGCAGCCTTCATTATTCTCATATGCTTTTTGCAGACTTTATCCCTGCCATGTATTCTGTTTCCTAACTCGCTTTGCAAACAACATGAGCGATAGGACCTCCATAATTTCCTGAGAGAGAAGCATCACATGGTCTGCATGATTACTTTCTAAAATACACTAACTAGGACACATTTTTATCCCTGTTCTGATTAAAATAAAAAAGTCCTTTAGAAATTTAATGAAGCTAAAATTGACCATTGTTTTTTAGGAATATTTCTGAACTTTTTTTCCTGAGGCAATGAGATCCTTTCTGTAAAGTTTGTAAGACAACAGAAAATGCCTGATTTCTATTTATATATTAGAATTGGTTACCCCACTTCAGTAATCTACTGTATTTCCATAAGAAATTAAACCCACAGTTTTGATTAGTACTTATATTTTTTCACATAATAAATGTTTTCTCATAAAAAAAATAAACTCTCTGGCAAAGACATATTTGTTTTTAAATGTAATGTGCTTGGAACAAACCACAGCTATTATTTTAACTATGTGGTGGCTGCTGAATAGGAAACCACAACTCTGAAATACTCCCACAATGTTGACCCTCAGAGTTTATGACCCAAGGGTTTCCAGGAAGATAAGAAATCCTGAGAATGTTTCTTCCGAAACAAAACCTATGTAAGCCATGGGAATCTTTCTTTCACTGAGTCATCTGAGATTTAAAACATGGATTTGAAGTTCTGGGAATCACAGCCCACAGATTCCTAGAGCTGTATCACAGTTATATTCACTGATGAAGAGCAAGATACTTGAAAACTTCGTGATATTTGACTAATAATTGAAATCTCATTTCAATATTTTCCAAGTGAAGACGTAATTTAGCTAATTAGTTTTTCCTTAGGCTTAAACTTTTTAGATAACAATGAACCAAACATTTTTTTGGGTACTATTTTTAAATGCCATTAAAAAAAAAAAAAAAGGTTTTTTAATTTCATGGGAAATAAAAACTACATATTCTAATCTGTTCCTCTAAATTCCATTTGGTAGAACACATATAGAAAAAATAGAAATTGATAAGAAACTTTGCTCCAATTTTGAGATTGAAATATTGGACAAAATTGAAATACAATGATTTCAGACACCTCCATAGTCTACATTCTGATCACAGGGCAAAACTATTCATGTCTTCCTAATATATTCATTGCTTTTGCAAGTAGGAAATATTAGATAATCGTAGGAAGTCCTTTGCATGCACTATTTCCCATTTGGTTTTGCAAAGTCAAGGTGACATGACATTTTGGAAAACATGACAGTATATTGGAAAAGGGTTTAGATGCGTTATGCCTTTTTTCAACTCATTATTCACTGTTATGGAATTAATTTCACAAATATATAATAATCTTCATAGTTCAGCCCTCATTTCCTTAGTAGATTCTTTTTGCCTTAGCACAGTTAAGTATTTTCAGTTTGTGTAGCTAAACTCTTTCTGCTAACTACATCACTCAGTGCTCTCTGAATATGACTGTGTCGCCTTGCCCTCAGCTGCAGCCATAGATTCCTGAAGATCCATCCAAAAGATGCCATCCCTCTCAGCAAAGGTACAGCCAGGCTTTTTTGAGCTGTGTGACAGAAAGTTTTTAGCTCCAGCCTGGTAGGAGCATGATAGCCATTAATAAAAAGGCACACAAGCTTGACAGGAGTATTTTTGTATGTCCTTGGCAAATACTTGTAGAAAATGGCATCACTTTTTGATACATTACTCGTGACTGCCACAAGTAAAGTTTTATCTGTCAGTTGAACTGAAACAAAATTATTGCACATCTTGCAGAGATTAGTAAAACACTTTTCCCTGTATCACATTAAACAATTAAAAGACAAACATAATTTTTAGCTATGAATCCATACTGATCCACTAGTACTCAAAGTAAGGCTTCATTTGTGATCTTTGCAAATTCTCATGGCCTCTGAAACACACATCTACTTATTCTATATAAGTGCCAAATAATACTGATTTTGGACATGTAGGGGAGTGGCACTACCATCTTTAGGTGAGAGTTTTAGAGGAACTGACAATTAAGTGTTGAGCATTCACTCCACTCAGATATTAACATAACTCAGGAGTAGTCAGGCTTTATTCTTTATTCTTTTACTTACATGTTAGTAAATTTGTGGTATTGGCAGACAGATTTTTTTGTTGGTCTTTTGAATCTCAAACTGTTAGGTTCTACAGACTCCTTTAATTAGAGTACTGCGTTTGAAAATAAGACAATTACTTAGTCTCATAATTTTTGTACATTTTTAATGAAGACCTTGAATTTCAAAAGGTCGTTCTTAACAGAACTACAGAGCTGATCCACCCAGATTATGACAAGAGGTTTTTCTTTTTTTTTAAATAACTGAAAGGTTTGACCTAGACAGACAACATAGACTGTGTTTCAGACATCTTTTACCTCCCATAGGAATGAATATATTATTTGCAGGATAACATGAATTTCCAAAGTTAGAGGAGAAATGATACACTTTAAGGGAAAGTCTGATATTTTTAATCTAGCTAAAACTAGTATATTATTGAATAAAGATCAAGAATTGAGCTCTGATACAAGCTTACTGTTCACCTTGGGAATGTCATGAATTTCCAGGATGCATTATTCTGCAAATTTAGAGTAAAAGCTGAAATGATTCAGTAAATAACAAGAGAAGTCAAGAACAACAGTAACTATTTTTTATTTTTTCCCCCATACACTATGCCCTAACTCATAACCAAATATCAAATGATGTATTCCTGCTTCAATTTAAAGACTATTAACTTTCAAAAAGCCCCTGGAAGTAATTTGTAACTGCATCTCACATTCTCAGCTATCCCTTCTGTGGCTCCAAACTTATCCTAGCTCTGACCAAGCAATAAATAACATGATTATTGTGTTGAAATCTGTTCAGTGATGATGTAAAGCTAAAAAGAATGTGGAGCTTAAATTTCCCATTTACAGTAACTACTTGCTAAATTCAGAAATAGCTCTGCTGATGGTCAAAGGTCTTTTAATACATTCCTAAAACTTATTGTAACGAGTTATTTAAAAAGCTCCCAACTGTATCAAATTGTGCTGAGCTAGTTGTAGCTTGTTGTTATAACTTGCTGTTAAAGGAAAAAAAGAATAACTAAGAGAGCTCCCAAATGTGTCATGAGACTCAGGAATCCTGCACTATTAGTCTGCAAGTTTCTGCTGGGGGATTGTCACAGCCAAATGTCAAGTTCAGAGTGGACTTAGGGAACTATTTTTTTTTAAATTTTATTTTGTTTTGCTTTGTTTTATTTTGTTTTTTTGTGTGTGTGTGTGTTTGTTGTTTTTTGTTGTGGGTTTTTTTGGGTTTTTTTTTGTTTGTTTGTTTTGTTTTGTTTTGTTTTTTGTAAGAATGACCTGAAGAAAACCTTACAAAAGATTCTCTGAAAGGAAAATTCACGAGTGGTGAGCCTTGCAGTCTCTTCCCTGTACACATTCTTAGGCAATGTGGTGGTAAAGTATCTGTGATCCAAGAGCTGTTGCCCACAGATCAACATAAAATTGTCCATGATGCTGTACTTGCTGCCCCAGAGTTCCTTTGTTCTCACACATGTGTCTCATCAAAAAGTCCTCAACACATTGAGACCTCACTTGATGAGCTGGCCATACTGCATAGCATGCTTGTTCACATACACATAAGACTCACTGTGGGAAGATCACACACATAGTCAAAGAGAGAACCAGAGCTGACCTTCCCTCCAAAAAACAGTACTACACAGCTTTGGCTTTCAGAGGCAACACAACATCTCTGCTTCACCTTCCTCCACTTCCTTCTAACTGAGCAGACATCAATAGCTTAAGCAACTATCCATATCAGGGCTTGGGTCAATGCTCTCCAAACACAGCACATATGGGATAGTGTAAAATGCATTGCTCACCTGCACATCATGAATGCCAGATAGATTATTCTGGAGCTTAGAAAAGGTCAGAGCTATTCCTGTAGGAGGATTTTAACCTCAGGCTTGGGAAAATATTGTTTGGTATAGTTAGTATAGGTTCCATAGAGTGCTACCTGCTGAAATCTTAAATTGTCTCTAACTCATTTCAAACAGCAATTTTAAAAACTTTATAAATTGACTAACCTTTGATGATTTTCCACAGCGATAACAAAATGTATACACCTGACTCCAAGCCATTTTCAAATCTTGTTTACAAAAAGACATGAAGTGCCATAAAATTACCTGTGCTTTAAGATAAGCAGAAGACTGAATTAACATCGTTAATTCCTCTACTGAAGCAACTCAAACATGTAAATAAACTTTTCACCAAATAGGGAGAAATGCTCTGAACTTATGGCAGATAAAGCATAAGAAATGTCAACACAGACCTGCAAAATTTGTAAAGCTATGAGCAACTGAAAATAAACCGTTCTGTTATAAAATAGCTGGCAGCTCTAATAATAGGTAGTATTATCGGTCTTACCTGCAGTAACATATCTTATAAGCAAGTACAAAAGATATATTTACACACCCAGCGACACCAGAAGAGTTTTTTTAATACCTCCCATTACCATTACAAATTACTTTCTGAAAACTGTCATTTCATTAGAGAAAGTAGTAGGAGATAATTTAAAGATTACTGTAAGAACACCCACTATAATATTACTTACTTATCATGTAGTAGATTATACATTATGAAAACCTACTCTAACTCTGTTCTCCATCTGGACATGAGCTGTGTATGCTGCAAATATAGCACACATGCAGTACTGGTAGGAAGATTGTAATACTGTAGGAGATCACTCAAAAAGGACATGTCTATCAATTAGATCTTTAATTCCATTGTTATCACGATCTGTACCTTTTCCAGTTTATGTTTTGACTTTAGAATCATGTCAACAATGTTATTTAATGAAAGATTCTCTTGGAGAAAACTTTTGGAATGGTGAGCACTGCTGTATGCCTACAGGAATTTACAATCAGCACCTTGAATTCTCTCCAAACTGGAAACAATGTTTTTCTTATGAACTCAGATAGTGAGGCATAATGAGATTATTTTAGTAGAAATTAGGAGAAAGAAAGAGACCTAAAAGATACATTAATTTCAAGAGTTAAAAAGAATTCAGAATATTCTGTTGGAGAAGGCAGCTTTGTGTCAAACTGTGGATGAAGTAGCCAGGTCATTGTAAATTATGGGCATTGCATGCAAACAATGGCTTCATATATTGGTCTGCTGTATGTATACTTACAGGGCTTATAACTCATGGTGATTGTGGTTAATGATTCTATTAATGTGTACCTTCAAACCAGCAGGACTTTGTCATTTGTATCAAACCTATTCAGTATCTCTTCAGATATTTTGACTAGTTTAATCTCAACTCAGCACTTAGCACTATAGAGAAAAACGTCTGGAAGCTTCACCTCTGGAAGCTGGCTTAAATAGGCGATTTCATGGTATTTTCACAATGTATTCAAAAGAAATTAAAGTTTCCACAGCCTTCATATCATCTGGACAGCTCCTAGCCTGTCATGCTTTCACACAACAATGCCAAGATCTCTCATATAGAAAACAGTTGTACACAGGATGTAGAAAAAATTAAGCACCTTTCTGTGAACAGTCAACAACATATTCACAAGCAAAAGTAAGTGTTCCTAGAGAATGGATTCTCATTTCTAATATTTCTGGAATAAGGAAACAAAGTGCAAAGCCAGGTGCTCTTTTCAAGTGCAAGACTAAACTCCCAGAGCACTTCATTGAGTGTCTTCAAGCAAAAGGGCTTTCTCATCTTACAATTTAAATACTGGCACACTGTATGGTAAACTCTAGAGGCTCTTAGTTTGGAGTTATAGAGGAGAAACAGAAAAATTAGTTGCACACCTAAGAACAAAAAACCAAGGAAGGCTGAAAAAGGATTTGAACTTTACTCAGGACTTAGCTAGGTTTCTTTGCAGTTCTTTAAATGCAGGATTATATTCTTACCCTTTCTGACTTCAGTAAAAGTTATTAATGTGTCTACATCTTTGTTTTCTGGGTGTTATCTTTTTTCATTTGTCACAACTATATATTTTTCTTTTACTTGATGATACCAGTCAATAATCTTCATGTACAATAAAGACAATGAAAATTACTCTATTGGCTTGTCCAGTTTGATGTGGCATGCAGATTTACATTTAGTAAAATGTTGGCTTTTATTCTGAAACGTTATCTAAATATTTTCCCAGAATTACCAAATTTTTTACTAATTTCATAATTACGGGTGATTGCTTTGGTTTTCTTGTTTTCTGTGGGGTTTTTTTTATGCTTGGGCAGTACCATTTGTGCTCTTTTGTACTAGGTCTTGGAGATCAACCTGTGGCTCAAGCAGAGGTACAAAGAAGTAAGCATGATTTTTTTTTTTAGCTTGGATTATTTCATAAGTCTTCCAGGGCATGCAGGCTGCTAGGATCTCTAGATTGTAGGGTAGAATAGTGCATATTCACCTTCTACTTTCTCTCTGTATAGGAACTATGATTTCTATTCCTTTAATATTCTCACAGTGGGGAGAAGACTTCAGGGAATGGCTCACCTTTTCATGTCGACAATATCTGAATTCTACCACTGAAACTATAACTCACTATAATTGTCCTGCCACCCCACCCTTAGGAGAAAATCTAAACTGCTCCCCAAAGTCCTTAATTTGTATTTAAAATTTCAATGAGTAGAATGTTCATAGGAACTTCTTCCTTCTGCTGAAACTTCAACATGACTGTAAAAGGAAAGAAAAGCCTAAATCTTGAAATAAAAAGAGAAACCGGTTACAATGGGAGTTCATAGCATAAACATAAGCATCTGATGTAGGTCTTTCACAAACAACTTGCCATCTTGTCAAAGGGAGATGAATGAAATCTCACAAATACTCTAAACTCCTCATACATTTTCATAGTTGCAGCTGTAGCTTTCAAGGGTTCCATTTCAAATGGGAAACAAGTCAGAACTGCTTACATACAAGAATATACAATGATTCTACAGCCCAGGAGGAGCTCTGATTTTTAACAATGCTATTGTACTGCCATTCAGTATCAGGAAATTATTTTAATTCACGAGATTCTAACGTAAATAGCTGCATTTCTTATGTGGCAAAGAAACAGAATTTCTAATCCAAATAAAGGGTTATGCAGTTATTGAAAAATATTAGGAGGGTTTGAGGAGGAAGATGAACATATACTTCTACAGATTGGAAGCAGTAAAGAGGTGATACTGTCTTTCTTTTTTCAATGCTGTTTTTGGAAGATTATAAACTGATGGTTGGTCATTCTGTCTGCACTTTGCCTCTTCCATCTGGAGACACCAGTTAACAGGTGATCACACAAATAAACTGCATCTCTTTCAGAAAGTTTCCAAGTACAATCCAAATAAACACATATGTGTTCTTAGATAAAATTTAAAATGCTTCATATTTGGGTTCTTGAAAAAGAAAATCTGAACCAAACAATAGCCCATTATATGAAAACCAGACAAAAAGATAAAAAAATTGTTCTGATGCTCTCCTTTAAAAAAAATGTTTGTACAAAATTTTAATGCAGTACTGACAAAAAAGGTAATACATGGAAAATATCCTAAAATGTTATTTGATGAATTCCATTCACTAAATTTTGAGGCTACAAGTAATTTCAATAATTTACTTTTATGACTACATAATTTCACAGAGCAACTATTTAAATTTGCCTTTTAATTTGAAAAAGTATCTACCCAGCAACTGTCCACTTGTAAGGGATAGACATGCTGCTTGCAGTAGGTACATTTGCTGATTATATTGTAATTGTGATATGTGAGGATGTATAAACTTCTCTACGAGGGAAAGATTCCCCTTACAACTTCTCACTATTTCTGGAATTTAAGAAAAACAAAGACTGAACGTTATATTATTGTTTTCAGCATTTTCCATGTATCAGTAGAGGATGTAACATAAAACCAGGTTACTTGATGTTTTATTCTGATTTTATATTTGAGTGGAGCAATATTTTTTTGCTTCAACATAAACAGTCCTTGACTGACCTTCACACAGGAACTTGCAAGACTAAAATCAGTCGTAATAAATTGTGGTTCAAAAAAGTAGAAGTTATTGCAAAACAAATTTTTATGGAACTGTACAGATGAGCAATTTATAGCAGGAAAAAACAGATTATTTATTTAGGTAGGTGGGATATTCAGAACTTTAGGCTACAACTTGTAGGAGTCCCTGTTTATTAAAGTAGCTATTAGGATAACCATTTTTTATTAACTAAGGTATGAACTGTTTTCCTTTATATACCTTCCCACAGTGGCCCTCAAACTTCTCAACATACTGGCTTCACTCCTTGAATTTAATTGAAATTTGATTATTTATGAGCCATCCTTTTTCAATTTTGTGCAACGTTAGCAGAGTTAGGAATTCATAACTGCTTGAACCAGACTGACTGTATGGAAAACAATTTCAGGCCATTAGATAAGATAATGATCTCAGTAAAGGGACTAAGAGCACCCTGAGCTTTTGGGTTTTGCAGCTTTAGAAATGCAAGATCATCCACTTGTACTTGTTTTGAATAGGATTTAATTTCTGATTTTACAAGTAGCAGTGTTTGAATTCCAAGGATGTTCATCTAATGTGCTTCAGCTGTTAGCTTTTAAGAGGATTTATCATGGCCACATGTACAGCATAAGTACATCAGGGATCATACAATAATTGAAGTAAGTCAGAGAACAGAACCAAGAATGAAATAAAAAAAAAAAAAGTGTGCTTCAGGTCATCTGTAATTTTTACATATTTAAGAAACAAACAAAAGAAAATTTCCATGTTTCAAATTTTTAACCGTTCCTTTGAAGCCATAAAGCTTTAAAGTTTTGTCACTTGGATTCCTTCTCTCGTTTCAGAATGCTGTTTTTCTAGCACAGTGTAAAGGTGGTATCACACCACTGCAGAATATCAAATTCTAAAGACTTTTATCAGGATGAAGCTGAAACTCCAAGGCAGTTGCGTTATGGTTACAAGGTGCATATGGTGTTTTATGGAGAGTCAGCAATTTCCTCCTCCATGAAAACAAAAGCTGCTGGGGAGAAGATATTCCTTAGATATTCTGTGTTCTTATAAGCCTGAGGTAGCAACCACATTACAATAATCTCATTAAATATAGAATAAGACTAAACAGCAGACACATTTCCCTATTAGCATATTATTCTCTTTTCTTCCAAAGCTAGCTGGTAACCTTTCAGTGCCTGACATCTACTACAAGGATAAAATGTAGAGAACTGCTCTCTAATTGACACTGAATCCTGAGATCTGTGTATTCTGCATATTCTTTCAATGGGTAGGGATCAGAGGAGAAGACATTTTCCTGATACCACAAGCTGCTTTATGAAAGTGACTTCTAGTAGGTGTTCTGATTTTAATCTGTACTGGAGGCAATCACATCATAAATGCAAATTAAAATAATTTTTGCACTTTTTTTCATTCTCATAGCCATAATCTTTTCTCTCAACCTGAGAAACAGGTCTTTGTGGTTGTTATGGCTGATCTTTTGTTGTGTTAGGTATTCTTTTTAAAAAACTGTACTTGACTGGAATTGCAGAGTAAATTTCTAGATTATGCAGGACTTGCCCTGAATGAAATGTGTAACACAATGTAAAATTGTCTAAATGTGTTTATATGCGTATGATTGTGTGTATGCATATGTTCAAAAGCACTGCCATTTTCCTAGGCTACAGAGTGTTTCAGGGGACTAGGGTCTCCGACCTTATGCAAACTTTTTTTCAAACATTTGCGAAACATATGTGAATAATAAAAATGAGACAATAACTGACGTGGAAACGATTTGAAGTACTTATTGCTTTCATGACTAGAAGCGATTCTTTTGTCCTTTCTGTCTATTCATTGTTTTAGTAAAAAAGTCATCAGAATACTGGGGAATAAAATATCCTTCCACATAAAGGAAACAATATAGCAACTGTTTTGGGTTTGGTTGGGTTTTTTTTTTTGTATCATAGAATTATATAACAGTTTGGGTTGGAAGGAACCATAAATATCATCTAGTCCTAAGCCTCCTATCATGAGCAGGGATACCTTCCACTGGACCAGTTTGCTCAAAGCCCCATCCAACCTGGCCTTGAATAATTCCAGGGACAGGACATCCACAGCCTCTCTGGACAACCTGTTCCAGTGCCTCATCACCCTCGTAGTGAAGAATTTCTTCTTTAATCTAAACCTACCCTCTTTCACCTCTTGTGCTGTTACCACATGCACTTGTAAAAAGTCTCTAGATTTCTTAAGCAGTAAATGTTTAGCCTCTGGCAATCTACTATTGATATAGAAGTCTTGTGATATCATTTGGTGATCCCCAGCTCCTCAAAAATCCCAAAAGCAAGGACAACACAAGGCTAGGCATGGCAGGACTGACCTTCATTCTACTGATCTTTTCTCTGTACAAGTTATTCAATAATAAAGCTAAAGAGCTCTACAAAAGCCAGCCTCTATTATTCTGTTTGTTAAGTTAGGTGCTGAAAACATAAGCCTATCTACCATGCTGGAATCTCAGAAATCTATCTATCCATGCTGGAATCTCAGAAAGGAGGCAGCCATTTTTTTTGGTCCCTGGGAAACATAGGGGAAAGGAAAGTAATAAAACCTTACATTTTTCTTTCAGCTCTCAGTTTCTGTAACCACTAAAACCAAAAGAGCCATCAGAGTTTAGCATGATTAAATGTATAGGTACCTGTATAGGTAGTCTGACTTCGTAGAGGTATCCTACCTGACAGCCAATGCTGGCTCCTTATGTCTGTGAAATGGTGTATGGAATAGGCAGTCAGAATAGTCTCAATGCCGAGTTATGTCATCCATACTGATGGCATTAGGGCTTCCATCAACCATTGTTTTCCATTTCCTCTCTCACCACCAACACATTGATTTTCCTGGAGTCACCTCAAGGCTGCATCCATTCCCATGAAGTGAACAGGACAAAGGTATATGTTGGCCAGTACTCTGATGCTGCTACTTGCTTGTGGTAGGACATGTAAGTACAGTTATATGCATCAAGATATAATAGTGTTAAAGTTCACTTTTCTTTTTTTTTTTTTAGGTAAAGTACTTGTGCCAGCATAAAAGCATTAGAAGTTTTCAACTTTTTTTTTCTTGTAAAATGGAAAAGATTTCTTATTTCTAATTAAGAACTGCTTGATAAAACCTTTCAAATCACCACTGAACATTGTTTTCCTCTAAAAGCTCTGGCATTCATTAAATTACGTTTTTCTCAACAAAACATTGTGAATGACATTGGAAGAAAATGTTAATGTATGGGCTAAAAATGTACCCACTGCAAGGCAATTGAAAAACAGTCTAGTATTTTTAGTTTCTTCTAAAAACTGAGTTTTCACTTTTAGATGGGGTTTGGAGTCATCCCTTCCAATCCCTACCATTCTACAATTCTCAAATTAATTTAGGAGTAAAAGCCTGGAGAAAAAAAGTTCTAAGTTAAGTACAGAAATTAATATCCACCATCACTAACTATAGAAATTATGCAATTTTACTTACAGTGAAAAAGAACCAGACAAGAGTCAATAGTACTGTCCTTCTGCAGGCTTTTGAATTCAAGTGTAGTGCAAGTCCTTCATAATGTATTTTTAATGAGCAATTTGACCATTAAAAGACTTGATTTGTCTGCTAATCTTTTGATGTCTCCATGACTCTATGTTACTACTTGAAAGCATAATGACAATTTTATCTATGATGACTTGCCAGTATGAAAAAAACCAGGAGACATACCTACAATAATGTAGTGATCTATTGTAATATGTTTTTTATGAATGCCATATATTTTTTTTCTTTCTGTTTCCCATTTATTCATTTAATGTTATGTATTATTGATGTTACCAATTCCTTGGGATGGAACTTGTATTTTGTTGTGTCTTTATACAGTGCTTAGCACAACAGACAATTTGTCTAAGGCTCCTAGATGCAATAGGAGTGGTAAATAATACTTGTCATTGTCTGATGTCCCTTTGAAATATGAGAAAATTTATACACACATTTTTTTTTGTTTCTTCCCAATAAAAAGTGCAATAACACAACAAGTCTATAGTAGATTGTATATGCCTGGTAAATAGCCTAAATTTATAATAATGTTATTCATAACAACAAAATTTTTAAGAGCTGTTATGTCAGTGATATTTAAAGATCATTTTTCAGAAGCAGTAATGTAGAACGAGATGCAACAGCCTATATGGGTTGCAAATACAATTTTGTATAAATGTTTTATATCACACACAGACAAGCTATTTTATGAGTGAGTACCTGTCAATTAAATTCAAATATATTATAGACACCAGTGTCTGCAAGGATATCATGCAGGGTATTGTGATTGCATTTTGTTTATAACTCATTACGTAATTGTTAGGTATTTTACATTTATAGTGGTTTTTTTTTTATAGCACTATGTGATCAGGTATTCAAAATAAAGGAGATTCAAGTGAGTATTATTGTTGGCAACAGTTCTTTCCAGAAACAAAAATTTATGCAGAACGTAAAACCTATATTTTTCTGAATAAAATTTTCTGATTTTTTAAAGAAAATCTAATGTACTCTGTTCTCTATATGACAATTTTTCAGTATATTCACTGAAACGCAAGCATTTTCTAAAAACTATATTTGCATTAAAAGTGTGGATTTGTTTCATTTACAATTTAGTGTTTAATTCTAAAGAAATTTCATCCAGAATAGCCAGAGGTACTTTATTACAAAAGCAGCAAATTGTAACTAGTATTTCCAGAAAACAAATTTCAGGTTCCAAATATGCACTTAAGAGACGAAAATTAAAACATAAAACTAAAGTAAATATGTCTGGATGTGTAACTCATATGAGCTGTCCAGTTGTAACAGAGTTTTGATGCATAATATCACTCAGTACTTCATTAGTTTGCTCAGCTTTTGAGTGTCACATGAATATGCATTCTTAAGGCTATTAATCTTAAATTATCTTTCAATATGTCCATCCTTCTTAGCTTTATGTAAAAAAAAAAAAAAAGCTTTGAGTTTCTTTTCCTCTTAAACATTTTTTGACAAGGATATCTTGAAAGGCGTTCCCAGAAGATTTTTTTCTCCAGTCAACATGCTCTGAAAAGGTGTTTCTCAAAAGAAATGTTTTTTTTTCTCTGATTCAGTAGTAAGCTGAATGTCATCACAAGTTTTTTTTTCCTTGCTGCTACAATCCTTTAACAACCCCCTACTGATAAATCCATTCTGCTACTGGCTCAGTCTTGTGGTGCAGTTAGTAATTGCTTAACTAATACTAACAGATAAATGGATTGTGCACGTGTTGCAAGTGGATATATCCTTCAAGAAAATAACAGCTCAGTTTTTACTTGGTAAGAATTTTTGTTCCAGATCTTTCTTTACTTGGTCCAAAAGTTAGTGCCAGAAAACAGCTGCACATGTGAGATACAAACCAGACAGTTCATTGAAGCTGCACCCTATGTTTCATCTAGGAAATTTTTACTAACTTGAACCTTTCTAAGGAGTAAGGATTTTTTTTTTTTTTTTTAATTATAAAGTTTTTCCTGAGTTCTCTAGTATACAGTCCTCATGTAAAGGTTTTTTAACTTTGCATGATGCTTTTCGTGTGAACTTCTAGCATCTGTTCATATGTTGACATTTTTCATTGATACAGAGGTTGCCTATAACTCTATAACCATCTATTATTTTTACTGAGAACTAGAAATATCTACCAATACTACCTTTGCAATCACTCTTCCAGGATCTTTTCTCTGAGAAAAATATATACGAGCCAGCCAGAATGTGCTGCCTTCTGCTGAACACCAGCTGCCAGCAAAACAGTATGTTCAACAGCACACCCACAAGCATGACAGACGTCTTACTGCAGCAACTGTACTTTGGCATCAAAGTCAAATGCTCATTGGTTCCCACTGTGAAATCTCCTTGTGTCCCTCTGTGAATTATGCTAGAGATCTTTCAAAGACTTGTGGTACCTACACAGGAGGTTGCAGCATCATGTGAAGGTTGTAACTGAGTCACAAGTGCAGCATGACAGCTGACAGCAAGATACCAGGACTGGGCAAGTTGCTGCCACAGGTTTGTGCAACACATCTGCTATATAGTAGCTGAAATAACTCTCCTTTCTCTCTATCTTTTTGCTCTTGGCATGTTTCTACCTCTTCTCTTCCCATACTCAAAACTTCTTCTTTCATCATACCCATAACTTTGAGTGGATTCTTCTATCCATGTAGCTGCAAATTATATGGCTATATTTGGATTCCTTATTGGTCTCTATTTATAGTTGGGGATGAAAGTTGATATTTCTACATAAAAGTTTGGTTTCCCCTAATGGGAGAATGAGTCAGATGACCTATATTTTAAAAAATCTTCCTCTATATTTATTATAAGTGTGTTTAGACAGCATGTTCAAGCAAGTATCTTGCATTTTAAAGAATTCTAAGTTTCTGGAAAATCAATTCTACTATATAACTCTAATTTCCTTACTTAACAACGAAACATGCATATTTCGTATTGTCCTCCTTTTTCTACTTCCCATGTCCCATAAAAACTGCTCAAATAAAAAGAAAAAGCACACACTTGCTTCATGAAGCATTGCTTTCACAAAAGCCTTTAAAAGTCTTCTTTGGAAAGGAGATCTGATACTGAAAATAAAAGACACAACCCCTTCTCACCCTGCACGTAGATAACTAGTGGTATTTATTTGTCAACTGTGGGAACAATAAACCTCAAAGGAAGAGAATTGATGACTTTGATGAAATAGCTGAACTTAAGAGTTAGACCAAACTTCAACCTGATTTGAATAAAGATTAGATTTCTTGTATTATTTGTCCTTTGTTTGGATGTAAAGTATGTGTGTTGCAGAAGAAATATCCATTTTATTCAGTAATATACTTAGTCACTAATTCAAAGCAAGACTTGATTCATTAAATACTTACATGCTCTATTTATTATACATTGTGTTTTCTGCTGTTAATGCCTCTTTATACTTATTTTTCTGGTTTTTTGTAACTGCTCTCAGTTGTGTAATGGTTGCACATATTTTTTACTTTCCAAAATGGAATATCAGTGGAAATTACTATGGTTTGCATAATTTGAAAAGAATCTTCAATTTTAATGAGATAAATTATAAATAAGAGCCTTTGAATGAGTTCTTAATTGTTTAGCAGTACCACCTGGTATGATGATCTGTCATAGTAGTGTTAACGAGAAATTTTCAGCCTTTGGTGGTGGAAGAAGTGTTAAAACCAGGAGTCAGTGGATAAAGTAGCTACCAAAATATCAATTTGACAGCCTTTCAAAACAGAAGTTGTTGCTTTTCTAATAAAAAAGAAATCATGACACTTTCCTGATCTTTGCTTCCCAGTATTTCATTTTGCATATATAGTCACTAAAATCCTGTGTGTTACTTAAGTGAGAAGCATTAGAGCAACCTCTAGATTGAGCAAATAGAAAAATATTACTTGCTGTATTGGGAGAATATAATTATTTAGTCTTCCGTTCCAGTAACAGTACGGGAAAACATTTCTCACTTTGTGTATTCTATGCAAGCAGATGTACATTAGCAGCAGAGGGGGAATGTCAGCCTGCCACTAAACACAGAGGGTGCCCTCGTGAAGGCTGAACTACTGAATGCCTTCTTTCCTTCAGTCTTTACAGCCAAGGTTGGCCCTCAGGAAGCACAGTCCAGCAAGGATAGTAGGATGGTCTGGACAACACAGGACTTGCCCTGGGTGGAAGAGGAAGAGGTTAAAGACTTGTTGGGCAAGCCTAAGGCTCATAAATCAATGGGCTCTGATGGGATGGATCCTAGAGTGCTGAGGGAGCTGGCTGATATGATTGTAAAGACTCTCTCCATCATTTTCAAACAATCATGGAGGACAGGCGAGGTGCTTGACAACTGGAGAAAGGCCAATGTCACTCCAGTCTTCAAAAAGGGCAGGAAGGACAACCCAGGAAACTACAGGCCAATCAGCCTCACGTCCATCAGTGGAAAGGTGATGGAACGACTCATTTTAAATGTCATCACTAAACATATGAAGGAAAAGATGGTTATCAGGGGTAGTCAACATGGATTCATCAAGGGGAAATCCTGTTTAACCAACCTGATAGCCTGCTATAAGTGCATAACTGGCTGGCTAGATGATGGGAGAGCAGCAGATGTCATCTACCTTGCCTTCAGCAAGGTTTCTGACACTGCCTCTCATAATATCCTCATCAGAAAGTTCAGGCAGTATGGCTTGGATGAGTGGACAGTGAGGTGGATCAAGAACTAGATGGTGGATCAAGGACTAGATGATCTCTAAAGATCCCTTCCAACCCTACCATTCTATGATTCTATAATTCTACTTTTTAATTGGATCTATTTTATCATGCTGAAACAGTACCTCGTCTATGAGATATCCTCATACACATACAATTTCATTTCTTGGACTTCAAAGCTTTCATCTCTGTTTTTAATGCAAAACTTGCAGCTTTAGTGGGGACTGAGTTTAGTAGAATGTCGAGGCCAAGCCATTCATTTGGATTTTTCGGCTGTCCATACTTTATCTTACTCTGAACTTTTTTGTGTTTACTAAAGTGTTTGAAGAAGCTATAAACAAAAGCTACTATAAAGATAGTAGAAAAAAAGTAAATAAATCTGGATAATAGTTAAAATAGAATCTTAGTGTGGAAGAAAAAAATAGGAAAATCTTATTCATTTATACTGTCAGAGTCATCACTCATTATCAAGTGCATGTGCAAACAAAAATAAGCAAGCTGAAGACTCATAGACATGATAAATGCTAACTCAAGTTCTTGAAAAGCCAAAGTACCTTTATACTGTGAAACAACTACATTCCCTGAGAACTGCAGATAGCATGGATTTTAGATACTTTTCTGCTTATTGACCAACAAATGCTTTCACTGTATACTTTATCCATGGGAAAATATTAAGTGTATAAGTAATACTGTCTTATTTTTTTCTGTTTCTCAGGCTGATAGCACTGGATTGAAGCACTGCTTGTTTGTTTGTTTATTCTCTTTTTTGCTCACTTTCTTCATTTACTTTTTGTCTTCTATTCTAGGAAACTTAGGGCAAATGTCTAGTTTCACATAGCCTCCTGTTGAGAAAGATCCGAACATTTCTATTTATTTTTTGTTTACCATGTATTCTGAACATCCTGTGTTTATTTTTTACTGACAATTTCACTCTTTCAAGTGACTGTAGATGTGATAAGAGGGTGTCATTTTAAAGGCATGAGAGTGTGTAAGTAAAAACATTTTTGTTATTTCCAAGGATGTGTCCATATTCCATAAGAATTCTGTTCCATAGCATCCAGACATGATGGTGAATGTATCATAGAATTATATTTCAGTAATACCCTTTAATATTTTCCCTCCTCTAGCAGGAGAATCAAAATTGCTATGTTATTTCTGAAAAGATTATCAAAGTTAAGAGCATCTGCCTAATTCATAACAGCATCCTTCATTCTAAGGAGTATACGAGGGCTAATGTTTTAGGTCCATCCAGAGCAAGAAGTAATATTCCATCTGTTATGGCATGGTTATCCAGGAGCTGAGCAACTGAATTAGGACTACAAGGCTACAGAAGTTAGTGTCAAGCAACCTCTATACTAACTGGACAAAGAAGTAAAAACAGTTTGCATCCTTACTACAATATATGTCTAGTATTTATGTTGAAATTCTTTTCAGCAGTGAAAGAATTATGTACAAGAGTTCTGAAATGTAGCATTTCTGTTTTCTCAGTTTGTTGTTTGCACTAAGTTCTGCCTTCTACTTTTTGTAGTTTATGGAATGATTGTTTGCAGATATGAATACAGAAGAAGAAAATATTAGCTTGTATTCACAGTTATTACCTCACATAATGATTTTTAACAGTACAAAGCATCTCATTCATCACATGAATTAGGAGTTCATGTAGAATAAAACAATATTATGAAAACTACGGTTTGTTCAGGGCTCATTTTTCAAATGCATTGTTTAGCTCACAGAAAGGATTATCAGAAACGCTTTAAATGAAGGTTGAATATTTAAATAATTAATAGATTAAAAGAAATTTCTTCTATTCCTTATGAATTATTGACCTTCATTTATTTTGAAATATTTAAAATAGAGCTATTCAGATATTCTAGATGCATTCAAAGGTCAGTTTGCTAACAAATTTATGTACAAGATATGTTGTGCCATTTCCTACATTATCCTCAACAAATCTTTTCTAATCTCCCTCTTATCTCTGTCATGTCATCAAAGTCCCTTTTCCATTTCATTCACTCCCATTTTCTTTCATTGGCACTTCATCCCATGGGAAAAACTAGGAACTTTGAATGAAAGTACAGTAGAATCTAAATCTAGGAGAGCATGTTCAAAGTGAAAAATTGAAAATGGTTTACTTCCATTTCTATACTGTCACAAAACTTAGAAGACTCTTAGCCCAAATGCTTCAGCTGTTGTGATCTAATCTGAGAGAGAAAATGCCAAGGTTATTGAACAATGTTTTATTGTAGAGCTAAATAGAATATTATATGACATATAACTTTAAGTATTACTTCTACAGAGTATTTATTTTATTAATCGTGGTAGTGTTGGTGACCCTGAGTTTTCCATCCCTTACCCCACTCTATATTGACTATTGGAGAGGTCATCCTTGCTGAAAACAGTAGATATTACGGTGTCTGCAAGAGAATATCTGTATAGACTACTCCACACACAGAAAATGTGACCCACTATCACAGGGAATTATAGGAACATGAATCAACAGAAATTGACCTAGCGGGTATTTCTTAGTCATGAATGTGATTTGTATGAGCTGCTTGGAAAAGGCTGAGAGACAAAGCCATGGAAACAAAAAAAAATCATCAGTTCTTCTCTCAAGCTTCCTTAAATTCTATTATGACCTTATTAGAGAAAGAGATGTCCTGGTTCTGCTTGGAATAAAGGGCAGCTGGGAATTATTTCTTCCTCCATCAATAATCACCACTCTCTGACCTTGGGCAAGTTGTTCTTGGGGTACTTAGGCCTTCATATCTCCTTCTACTCTGTGTATGTAATGATCTTTAGACACTATATAGTATCTTAGAGAGGTACATTGCCTAATACAAGAGAAAAAATGAATAATGAAATGTCTGTGAAATGACAGATTTCTGGCTTCTCTGACCTAGAATTAATAAACAGGAGGACACTTTAAAAATCAAACAAAAATCACAACAGTTTTGTGCCATTTAGAAGGACGTTGACTTGAGAGAATGCTTTAGACATTAGAGGAATACAAGCAAGATTATTGCTTTTTTCTACAGTTAAAAGCTTTCTTTCCTGCTCCCTTTGCACACACAAAAAATTGTACATGAACCCAAGATATAAAAATAGCCAGTTTCCGTCTTTGATTGAGGGAGAAAGACACAAGCCAGATTTATTGGCTGTCTAGAGACCTTATGTTCAGTTTTCTCTTGTCACATTTGCACCAATTAAATGTGAGAGTTTATATGTTGTCCTATCTGTAAAGATGACAGCCAGATCGTTGTCTGGCTCATTTAATTGTCTCTGTGGGAGAAGTTCTCCCACTCTTGTATACCAAACAGTATTTCATATGCCTACTGTAAAACCCTGCTTGCCTGAATATTTTCAACTGTTGCAACTTCTTTAAATAACTCTTTTATTCAGTTCCAGGGTATTAGCCACACAACACTACCACTACACCACAAAGCTCAGATAAGACATGTAGTACATTTCTACATATATGAAAGCCTACAGTGGCTTTTCCATCTTTTTTTTTAACAGGATTTAGTCCATAGTAGGGAAATCAGTTGAGGAATTTGGAGCGTGGACGTTGTTAGATAATGTTACAGATTTTTTTTTTCCAGCAAAATCAATGCAACTCAGAAATGGTTCTTAGTTGTAAAATTGGAGTCAACAGAATGAAGGGAATGTGTGAGCAGGAATACCTTTGGAAGTTAGAGGTTAAATATAAAAATATTTGGAAAATTATAAAAAAATATCATCATCACATTAAATATTCTCTAAACAATCTTAAAATTTTACCTCTACAGAACGTTAGATCAGTCTTTTAAAACTGAAAAAAACCCTTTTAATTATAAAATACCCATGATTAAACTCACTGTTGAGCTTCAAGTATTGTGTATTCCATTTTTTTCTACTGATTCCATCTTTGCTGATGCATCTTTCTCCTGCATAATTATAAATCCAGTACTTTGTTCTTTTGTAACTCCTACTGTGAACAAAACTGACCTAACAGTGTGTTACTTGGTTACAAACTGCTATAAAATTAAAAGACTGAGATTTGATAATATTCCAAATGGCAAATTTTAAGAAACACTGTTGGCTACAATGAAACAAGACTGCATTTCTCAAATAAATGGAATCATATACAGAAACCGTCGAAAGAGATATATTCTCATTAGGATATGTGTTTTATGAGATACATTATTAAGTCTTTATATATATTAACTACTACTATATTCAATTACTGTTTCCACGAGCATAAGTACTGTCCACATAAGTACTGTTGAAAATAAAGATGTCAGAATCTATTTCAAAATAAAAGCATAATGTGACTGTTTCATTATTGTTCTATTAATGAGAAAATGTCTCCATTATTTTTTGTGGTTGTTACAATGGAAGATCAATGATATTCTGTGTTTTAAAGTCACAAGTTCTGCATTTAAAAATGTATTTATAATTTTTTTTTAGCATTGACCAATAAAATTTTGTTGCAAGTAATTGTTTTTAGCATTTCTTCTAGATTGAAACTCTCTCCATTACTTTCATTTACATGTCTCATATATAGAATGAGGTATACTTTTACTTTCTAAATTCAGAGGAAGACATCATCTTCAATTACTAAGAATCATCTTTTCATCAACTGTGAGACATGGATGAAGTTAAAATTGATCTGTTCATTTTCTGATTACCACTCAGTACAGTTCAATGATCTGTCATGCTGAAAAACAAGTAGAGAGTTCCTGGAGCAATGCATTACGTTTGCATCTTAGATTGCTTTGAACATGTTCATTTTAGCTCATTCTTTGAAGCAATTTTCCACCAAATCAACAGTATTCCAGCAAGAAGCTTACACCTTTCTGGCACTTTCAGCTTGTGTTTATAAAGCAGGTTTTCATTCAGATCACAGACCCTTTCAGAAGGTAGACTTTGCCTTGCAGTTTCATCACAGGTGTTATTAACAGCTGTGATAATTGCATAATGATACAACAGAAATTATTTATAATTGGAGGCACCATCTTACCACTAGTTTCCCCCAACCATGACTGTCCTAGATATTCACCACTTCTCTAAAGAGCAAGGGTTCTATGTTCAACTTGTGTGATTTTGCCTACATAACATACTTTACAGTATAGTGCCTGCAATGAGACAGTATGGACTCTTAATGGCCATTAACTGGTAAGGTATGCTTATTTGAAAAAAAAAAAAGAAAAAATGTCAGGTGACCTACATACCCACCAATGATTTTGTCTTTTGGTCCTGAAAACACTCTGAGTTTTGGAGGCTTTTTTTTTTGTTTGTTTCTTGTTGGAGTCTCTAAAACACTGAATTAATGGTTCATAGTTTCAAGGATAATTTCTACCCGCCAATACTGGTAAATAAAACAAAGACAGACCATAGGCTTTAATGATAAACAAATTAATGTAGGAGATTGGACTATTTTAAAAATCCTTTGACAACCCAGAATTTGTCAGATTTGGAGACAACACACAGGAAGAGGTGGGCTCTGACATTATGACAGCTGCATATCAGTGCCTGTCACTGCCTCCTGGCATCACCACAGTTATCCACAAATATTGTTGGTCTCCATCACCTCAAAATTTAGAAATAAAATGAAAGGAAACTAAATGATTATGACACCTGTACTTGTCTTGGTCATCCTGGACATTATGTTTGGAATTAGAAATTAATTTTAAAAAATTCTAATTTATATCTATTCTAATTTATCTATTATTCTTCTCCATTCAGTTGGTCCTTTACTGTCTCTGTTTCCTGCTTTCTGTTTGAAAACAATCTTAACTGGCCAAGACAGATTTTGCAGTATTTCTGGGAGCCTGTGACCAAAAAAGAAGTTGGAAGCAATGCATTAACTGCTATGATTTAGATAACAGTTTGCCAGATCTTGGTGTAACTGACAAAACCACATTACATGACTCCTTTGTTTTCTAGCAACAACCAGGTATTTAAGAATCAAAGCTAAAGTTGCGTCTGTTTTAATATTTTTTCTTTTTTTCCTCACACCCTTTTCCTCTTTTGTCTTTGATTTGTTTGTTCATTTTCAAGAAATGATTGTATTCCAACAAGAATAACTGCTCAAACCCTTCTCAATAAATGTCTCTTTCCAAGAAATATTCATACCATTTATAAGGCTGTCAAGTAATACCTATGTATTACTTAAAAATAGTTTAAGAATTCTTGTGCTCATTGTTTTTCATGGGGTGAAGCAGGCTGAGGTCTCTCTAAAAAACATCCATTAACTGTTTAGAATTGCACAGTGACATTATTATGTTAAGAATCTTGTCTTTTTCAGGCCACTTATTCCTTGAGATTTCATGTTATAGTCATGATTTGGATAAAAGATTTTTCTGCTTTTGTTTTGACTTTTAGATTTTTGGGTTTGAGGCTGTGATGCGAAATTCAAGTGAAGTCAACTCCTGAGAACTGAAATAGTATAAAGGTCATTTGAACCTGTATAATCAAGAAACATTGGCTTTCATTTTCCTGTGCTAAAGAAAAGAAATACAAAATGAAATTAAACCAAATGTCTTTAAAACTAGCTGGATCTAAATTTAACAAAGATCTCCAAAAGAAACTAGAAGGCTGGACTTCTATTCAAAATCCTTACTGGTATCTGGAAGCATAAGGACTGGGTTCAGCTTGCTGGGAAAGACTTCAGTGCACCTGATACATGTGTTTTGTAAACATATATGTTTATGATGTGCATCCCAATGTATGGTTATTACTTCAGTAAAAAACACACACACACACGCACACACACACACACACACACACAAATAGTTATGTCAGAAACTATTTTCATTATAGATTCTGTATTCCAGATGTATCCAGAATGTTTCCAAATATATGTATTGTTGGACATTAAACAGGTACTAAAAATTTGAACAATAGCTGAGTTTATATCTTAGGACATGAGAAAGTTAGTGGAATAGATTCTCAAACATGATTGTCATCATTTAACTCTAGCTGGAAAGGAAGGAAATTACCCGTATCCCAGTCAAAACCAGGAGAATGATATAAAATTGTTGCTGAATTTCAGAAGTGGATGAAGGAAAATCTATGAATGACTAGTAGAGAGTTTTTTCCTGATCAGGTTTTCTAGAAGAAGTTTTAGTGTCCTGAAGGATTTTATTAAGCAATCTTATGAGTTACTTCCAGTCTCTATCTGGGTATTACATTTGAGCACAGTGGCTGACATGATCCAAAACTTTCACAAGGGTTTTTTTTAAGGCTTTATCTGTATGATCACTTGCCACTGCTTGTACCTGTGGACTGGCCCTGTCTTTGCTATTAGTATGTATTTATCCAGAGTGATTACAATACTAAGCGGCTTGTAAAATGACCAAGAAAGAAATAAACTTAACTGTTATATATCATCAAACTAAGATGGATTATTACTTCAATTTGGTATTTAAAACTAAAATTCACATTTATTGACAGAAGTTAGAAAAATGATTAAAACTGTTGACATTGTAAGAAGTAAACCAGCAGTGAGGTCATAAGCAACCATTTCACAATCTGAAGACTGTGCAGCTGCTGAACAAGGCTCCTCTTCTGAAGCAGAACTTGACAGAAAAGCCTTCCTCAGATAAGGATCTTGGCAAAGCTAACAGCTAGCACAGAGCTGTTACTTATTCTCTCTTTTGTCTTTGACTGTAAAATGCCACTGGGATTATGCAGAGACTCTAACCTAGACGAATTAATTTGTTCTGTCCCACATACATTTTTTTGTTAGTAGTCTCACGATATTGTGAGCCAATCTGCTATGACATTTAACTTATTCCTAGGGAGACAGGTGAATATTTGCAATATATGGCATTTCCTTGACTATATGGTAATTTTTATTCTGGGGTTAAGTGAGTGTAACATTCAGTATCAACAAGAAAAAAATCAGATTTTTAAATTAATGATTAAATTAATCCTTGCACAAAATCCAGAAGCACTCTCATGAATAATAATAGTAAAAAATAACTTCTCAGAAGCTTAGAATAAAAAAAAAAACAGAAAAAATAAATATCTTGAATACAAAATGACATCAAAGTGATGTAAATTATTGGTCTGGATTTAATAGCTAATAGTAGGACTTAGAGAAGGACTTTGTAAATTTTTTAATAGGACTTTCATGCATAGTTTAACTTCTTTCAACAGGAGTTGAATAAATTTCATGTATTTTTTTGGCAATGATCTTTTATTATGTTCTTCTATAAAAGGATTATTTTTTAATAGATATATATGCTCTACTTCCCCACGTAATCCTCACAATTTTCCTAATTTTCAAACAAAGGTTATAATTGGTTATTTTGAGAACAATTATTATGCTGGCAGTGGAATTTTTAGGTGATGACAATAGGGAGACTGATTAAAAACCTCTCTGGAAAAGCTATGTTCTTATAAATTGATTGTAACATGATGCATGTTTGATTGGTCTTTAGTGCCTTAAGAATAAAAGATGTTTAATAAGCTTGATTATATGTTTGTTAGCAGGTTCTTAGTACATTTAATCAATGGCTTGTCCTTTATGAACTCTGAAAGGGATATTATTATTGTAATTGTGATTTGTATCAGAGTAGTATTTTTGTTCCTATATCTATGTACTCTAATAGTTTATATAGTAAAACATAAATCCTGTTCTATTATGTTTTGTAGATAAACATGTCATATAATTAAAACCACATAAAAGATATACATTAAAAGCAGGAAAACAATCCTTTTCCTAAAGAAAGAGTATTGCAGGCAAAGAAAGTTCTCAGGTGCACAGAACAGGGTTATTTTCATTCCTGTGTAAATGTCAGCTGTGGATATTGAATGAAATATTTCATCAGACTACAGAGTGTAACTTAGCTACAGCTTGACAACAATTCTTTCAAAATTTTGAGTGAGAGTTTACATTTTAAACCAGCAAAAAACCCACAAATATATCTCACATTTCACTTGTAAAAGCAAAGGGAACAAAACACTCAGAGAGAAACACTTGGAACTGATAACAGAGCAATGTCAGAATCAAAGCATACAGCAGTCTTGCATGTTATATATTTCAGGTATTCCAGGGAGATAAGCATTTGTTGAAATGTAGAAGTTGTGGTTAGAATTCAGAAATGTTCCTTAGATGTATAGGTGAGAGGCCAGTCCTTCATAAAAATCTGAATATCATCAAAGAACTTCAGAATCTAGTTGCTCACTCCAGCACAAGGAAGGAACAGAGCAGAAATTTTACACCTAGCTCCCTTTTGCATTTATACTTTCATTTCACATGTTGGATAAGAGTTGTAAAAGTCATTGTAGCAACCAAATATCTCTGAAGGAATCAACATGAATCAGGCAGGATCAAAAAGGCAAGTCCTTTGGAAATTCTTGGAATAAAGGAATATGAGGGTGAAGATTTGATTTTTCCTGTCATTCCCAAAAATTCCCCATCGTTTTAAAAGGGAAAACATTGTCCATGAGACTATATGGACAGATTGTAGCTATACACAAAGAGTGTTTGACTGCTGCTCATATGTCATGTAAAAGTAACTGTTGCCATTTATGATCTCGCCATCTACTTTTAGTTTTCTCTTACCTGCTCCTTGTATACTTATTCTCAAGGTAGCAATAGATCTTATAAAAACATTGTGGGGACACAGGGAATAAAAGCCAAGATAAAGTAAAAACCTCCTACAGGGTTTCTTCTCATATCACAGAGAGTATTTTCAGTGAGGATTGCATCTGAGAATCTTCACTTAAGGGGCTACAAGTAACACAAGGAAGACAAATGCAATATTTTTGTCTTTAAAGAGCTTTACAGCAGAAGGCCAGTATGCTACAGCTCATTATGTTTACCATCCAAAGGTGACTTATGTAACTGCACTGTCTACCTGTGTCATAGGCAGTACAAAAAAAGTTATCCCTGCTGAAAATGTTTTGTAGGTTCTCTTGTTTTGGGCAGTTCATGCTATGATCAACACATCTTGACAGAGTTTCTTATGCCAAAGTAAGTTTGAGGTGGATGTCTCTCAAGTTATGGACATCCCAGGGACATGCTGAGAGTAAAGCCAGATTGATAACTGCAGTTACTCTAAGGTGTTCAAAACTCAACCCATACACATTGTAAAGAGAGATTCAAAAGTGTGTCAGATTTACACATCAGGTGGATGTGCATAGAATAAACCTACTACAAGAACTTTAGATTGGAAAATCTCAGAGAAAGAATTCTTAGATGAATTTGATCATCTATAACACTAAATTGTCAATATGCAGCATTCAATAAATGGGATATTTTAATTTCAATTTTTAATTGAATAAAAGTGAATGTAGAAAATTAGTACCTGTGGAAGAAAATCATACATAATTTAAATAATTTTTTATGGCTGTGCACAGTGCTCACATTAGTTAAGCCTTGAAAGATAGAATAAGACAGGAACAGAACAACTGCTCAGAGAAAAGTTTGATAAGGCTAGGATTTGTGATATGTGGTTGAAATATGTGAGCATATAAAATTCCCCCAAAATTCCTACAGCTATGTTATATGGAATATTCATAAGATGTTCTCAGACTTTCAGGTACAATACCTTACACTTCAGAGATGGCCTAGATTCACAAAGTTTGCTTCTGAAATATCTGAATCTAAATTGATACTGTTTAGTTTTACTGAAAAAAAAAACTTTCTTTTTTTTTCTGAAAAATAAAACATCGGTGTCAACTTTTTATTTGCTTTTGGTTTCTTTAAAGGTTTTTAATTCTCCTCCTCTCTCTAGCACAGGTCCTGATCTTTTGCCTACAGTGGGAATATGTTCTATAGGATCTTGTTCTCCAGTCTGAATTTTTAACTGAAAAATAAGAGTCTACGTAATGCTGGCCATCTAGTAATGATAACACGGAATTTTTATTCATCTAAGAACATTTCCACTCCAAATTTAAATATGTTGTTTTAACTTGTCCTTAAACGGAGAGATAAGACATTCAGAATTGGATTTACCTCTCAAAGCCACTCACAAACCAAGTGTCAAGAGATAAATGTAAGATCTAGGATTTTGACTTTTGCCCCCCTCTTGCTCCTCAAACATTTGGTCAGAAGAGATAGAATTCAGATTTTCATAATTCTTCAGGGACTTCTCAGTCTTATGGAAAGGGCAATATATTTTAAGTCATTTAGACAGCAAAATCAGATTTTACCAAGAAAGGTTCCTGCTTTGAAAATTTACACTTTCAAGAAACTGTTTAAACACATTCCTTTCAATTTCTTTCTATAGATATTTGTCATTCTCTTAATTCTTTTAAGCATTTTCTGAAAATCTCTATTGAATGATAGTTTCAGACAGTCTTCATGTTTACTCTCCAATAGCCTATAAATTTTATATAAACAAGAAGAGAATGATAATATTTCATTTTCTGTAGAAGAATAGCTTCCAAACTCTTCTACAAGATTTGTTATATATTAAAAGAACAGGGTAAATAATGGAACCTATATTGTTATATTTTTTTTCCTCATGATTGCAAGGTAGTTTGGGTTTAAAAACTAATATCCAAATGAATTTCTTTTCACAAGAATCTTTCTAGAGAATAGTTTAGGATATTAAGAGGCAGGGCAGCAAAACTGACACTTTGGACTTTCGAATGGTAGACTTTGACCTGTTTAGGAGGTTACTTCATAGATTCCCTTGGGAGTCAGTTTTGAAGGGTATAGGAATCCAGGAAGGCTGGACACTTTTTTAAGAAGGAAACCTTAAAGGCCCAGGAACAGACCATCCCCATGTGTCATAAGATGAGCCAGAGGCAAAGAACACCGGCCTGGCTCAGTAGGGAGATTTGGCTTAAAACTGGGGGAAAAAAGAGAGTTTATGGCCTCTGGAAGAAGGAGAAGGCCACTCACAATGAGTACAAGAATGTTTTTAGGTTATGTAGGGAGTGAATTAGAAGGCCAAAAGCCCAGCCAGGAGTCAAACTGGCTTTAGAGGTAAAGGGCAATAAGAAAAGATTCTATAAATACAGTAACAATTAAAGAAAGACCAGGGAGAGACTCCATGTCCTATTAGATCTAGAAGGAATTAAAAGATGAAGATAAGGCTGACGTGCATAATGCCTTCTTTGGTCAGTCTTTAGTGAAGCATTTCCACTGGGGAAAGTCAGCCACCTAAGACAAGACACAGGGACAAGGGGCAAAATGTGTCCCCTACAGTTCAGGAGGAGATGGTCAGTGACCTGCTGCTCCACATTGATATGCACAAATCTATGGGACTGGATGGGGTACATCATAGAGTGCTGAGGGAACTGGCAGGGATGCTTGCCAAGCCACTGTCCATGATTTATCAGCTGTCCTGACTCACTGGGGAGGTCTTGTCTGATTGGAAGTCAGACAATATAACACCCATATATAAGAAGAGATGGAAGGGTTATCTGGGAAATTACAAGTCTGTAAGTTTGACTTCAGTGCCTGGGAAGCTGATGGAGCAGATCATCCTAAGTTCTATTATGCAGCACATGCAGGACAAACAGGTGATCAAGCCCAGTCAATATGAGTTTATGAAAGGCAAGTCCTTTTTAACAAACCTTCTATGACAGGGTGACACGCTTATTGGATGAAGGAAAGGCTGTGGATGTTGTCTACCTTGACTTCAGTAAGGCATTTGACACTGTTTCCCACAGCATTCTCTTAGGGATACTGTCTGTTGTTGGCTTGGATGAGCATACACTTTCCTGGGTGAAAAACTGGTTAGATGGTTGAGTCCAAAGAGTTGTTGTCAATGGAGTTAAATCCAGCTGGTGTCTGGTCACGGAGTGGTGTCCTCAAGGGCTCAGCACTGTGGCCACTCCTGTTTAACATCTTTGTTAATGATCTGGATGAGAGTATAGAGTGCATCTTTAGTAAATTTGCAGATGACATCAAGCTGGTTGGAAGTGTTGATCTGCTTGAGGGTAAGGAAGCTCTACAGAGAGATCTAGATAAGCTGAATGGCTGGGCCAAGGCCCACTAAACCATGAAAACATGAGCAGTAACAGGGCCTGACTTCACAATCCTGGGAACCCTTTCTCAGCCTCTACTCACCTAGACCACTAGGATTTGTTTCTTTATAGCCTAACCAGCAACTTAAACTTGAAGATGTCATCTATATAAGATTCTTCCTACTGACTTTGAAGCATATGGTTTCAGAAATGATGCATCCAGTATAACTACAACAAACAAAGAAAAGAAGATTATCATATCATTTATTCCTTGAAATGTAAAAGTCATTGTACCATTCTTTTCATTACCTTCTCAAGAATCAACAGTACTTTATTTGTTGTATTATTAGCTTCATCAAGTGCTTTCTTTGTGATGAAGGACAAAAAAATGAATGCAGGAAACATAAGATGATCTAATATGTCTCTGACCTCTAACACCAAGCACTGGCATGAACTGATGGGAAAGCAAAGACGGGAAAAAAGCTCCTGTTGTCAATTGCAGTCTTAGAACTCAGATGCGTTTATCTGATTTACATTACTTATGAGTACATCCACTGAAGTCATCCTGAAGTCAGTGAACTCTGAGTGTAAACTCCCTTAGCAAAAATTCTGGTTTGTGTTCACAGACGTTTCTTGGATATCAATAACAATCCCTGTAAAAGCCTCATAATCTGGCAAAATTAGCAACAAATGTGCCTGCATTTTATTGAATATTACACCACCACCTTATTTTCATACCACTTCAGTACTTACAAGGACATATAGCTGATAACCAAGCTTTGGAAAAAATCTTCTAATTTAGAGAAAAAAACCCCACAATGCAACCTATGTAAACTGAGGGTGTAACCTGGTTTACTTACACCAAAGATCAAGGAAGTATCCAAGGAGTTACTTATAACTATATTTTTTTTTGTACAATCTCTTTAGTGTTCTTTTTTTCCAATGTGGTGCTTACAATTTTTATCCTATTGCTAGAAAGCAACAGCGTGCCCTAGCCATAGCTTCTTGAATCTGAATCCAGTTTATTTTATATCTTGAATTTATGCTTATGATTGACATACTAATTAAAGTTTCCTGCCAAAAAGATGCTGAAAGCAACTTTTGGGCCAGATAAAAGAGGTTTAATTAGAAAATAAACTCCAAGATTGTGTTTCCATATCTCAGGTTCCCTAAAATTGTGTGAACACAAACAGTGGGACAAGTTCTCACACAAAAAGCTAGTCATAGAGGGAAAATATACAGCTCTCAAGAGCTGGGCTATTTTCAACTGATTAACAGTAGAGAAAATTATAACCCCTACTGTTCTGCACTTGAGAACCATCTTTTCTCTCAGGTTTCATCCTCTAGGCACAAGCCTACTGTGTTCTAAAACAACTGTAGCATGCCTGAGTCTGGTCCCATCAGAGAAAAAATAGGTACTGAAATATCATGGGTCTGCTGGCGTTCAGTAGAAGGGGGAAGTGTGGGTTTTAATGCTCTAATATTTCAGGGAGATGTCACTGTATAAAGACATTTTCCCTGACTTGATATGTAATGTGCAATATTAAACTGTAAATTCTGCAAAAAACCCCAAACCCTACAGCCATCATCTTTTACCACTGCTTATACATAACCCTGAAAGCAATCATATAGATAGATAGATAGAAACAGTTTCTAAGTGCTATGAAAATTCAAACAGTAAAATGACAGTGAAAACAGTCTCAGATTTTAAAGTGGGATTGACAAGGCCTTTATAAACTTTTACAAAATACAGTGACTAAAGCAGATTACAGGTACTACTCCACTTCAGGATTGGGTAAAAAAATGGCAAATTCCAGTGCAGTGGAGCTCAGTAAGTTATTATTCTAACATAGAATCAGAGAATGGTAGGGGATGGAAGGGACCATAAGAGATCATCTAGACTAATCCTTCTGCTAAATCAGGTCTATCTAGATCAGGTCACACAGGAAAGTATCCAGGTGAATTTCAAAAACCTCCAGAGAAGGAGACTCTATGTCCTCCCTGGGCAGCCTGTGCCAGGGCTCCCTCGCCCTCACAGTAAAATAGTTTTTCCCTATGTTTAAATGAAACATTTTGTGTTCCAGCTGCTTTCCATTACCTCTTGTCCTGTCACTAGATACAGTAGAAAAAAGTGATGCCCCAGTCTCCGGACACGCACCATTTAGATACTTGTAAATATTAATGAGATCACTCCTCAATCTCCTTTAGACTAAACAACCCCAGTTCCTGCAGCCTTTCCTCATATGATAGATGTTCCAGTGCCCTGGTCATCTTGGTGGCCCTGACCTGGATTCTCTCCAGAAGTTCCTTGTCCCTCTTGAGCTGAGGAGCCCAGAACCAGACACAAGACCCCAGAGGAGGCCTCACCAGGGTAGAGTAGAGGGAGAGGAGAACTTCCCTCAACCTGCTGGCCACATTCTTCTGGATGCACCCAAGGATTTCAGTGGCCTTCTTGGCCATAAGGGCACATTGCTGGCTCATGTTTAGTTTATTATTGACTAGGACTCCCAGATCACTCTGTGCAGAAAGAGAGATACATATTCTCTAAAACTGCAAACCGATTTTCTTTACCATTCCATAAGACAGTATTTTGCTTGACTTCTTCAGTTCTAGTAGATACCTTTTATGAGTCTCTGAGTCTGTACAGAGGATTTATATCAGGCCTGATAACAATCTGTCCTGGCTCCTACTAGTGGTTGTAGTTCCATCCCTCAGACTTGAGTACTTGCACCATTTCCCATCTCCTTCAGCATCTTATAGAAAGAAACAATTCTCTTTCTTGGTTATACTACTCCCTGGATGCTCAGGTTTAAAGCTGAGCCTGTTAGTCTTGACAAGATGTTAACTGGCAATATCCTTTAAACCTGTGAATCTACCATATAAAATAAAAAAAACCTCACATGTTGAACAAACAGTTATGACAGTCAATATTTTCCTATCAGTTATCACAGGCGTCTCTGGTTCCAATTACATGAAAAAATGTAATAATTTCAGTCATTGCTGAAAGATAAGCATGTGACAAATGTTATCTTTTAAAGCCTATCGCTCTGCCTGTTATTTTTTTTTAGATTTGTAGAGGCAAAACGTAGAAACAAACAGTTGTGTGGAGAGATTAAATTTGCCTAAAACAAAAATGGAAGAGTCGGTTGCCTCTATCCAGGACCAACAAAACCAACAGTTTCAAGTTCTTTCAAAGAACTATGCTCACGAGGAGCATTTCCTGGCTTACATTGAGAAATATTGCCAGTCCAAAATATTTTAAAAAGTGATTTACTCCCTGAATGAAACTGGTGGTTTTTTGACAGGTGAGTGTCATAGTGTGATTCCTTGGAGCTGCTTGGGAGCCCCAGGTCTTTGAGTAGGGTTTCCTGCAGCTCAAAACACTGTCTACCCACAGTTTTGGCAGACTATGAAACTGAAATAATTACACTCTGCAACTTGTATTACATCAACGATTACAGAAAGGCTGCTATGGTGTGAGGAAGAACAGTTTGTGTCTTAAATAAGACTATTTCTGTCTTCCAGAGTTTTTCACGATCTACAGTACAAGCATATCTTCTGTTTCTAATTTGCTCAAAAGTGACACTGGTTTACAAATTCCTCTCCAATAGAGACACTCTCTTTTGATGCTATTATCTCAAAAAAGTAAGAATTATCTGTCTTCAAAATAATTAGCACAATAACTAAATATTCAGTATGGGTAGTGCACAGAGCTCAGAGAATCTCTTTACTGTTATAAGACACTAGGCTTTCCCTGCTTCAAAAGTGTCAGTTTTTTAGGCACAAATAGAAAGCTCCTTTGTTATGCTGACAGACTGTATCTGCTATTGATTTTTCTCCATTGCTGATAACACAGATGCTCCGCCTGCTTCATCCGCTTCTTTGTTTCCCAGAGACACTGCAAATCACATCGGTGATGTGTTCCAAGAGAGATTAGATCACTTGCTTGTTCATTTGTTCTCACTTTTGGCTTCTAAGTTATTTTTGCAATTTACACATTCAGCAGCTAATGTGCTTACCTCAGACAGCCAGACACATTGCAATTTCTCCTGTGCTCCAATGTCACAGCCCTGTAAGCTGGTTGTAATTTCATCATCTTTCCCATTTTTCTTCTATAAATCTGACAAAGAAACTATGCAATTGCTTGGGGTTTGGGTTTTTTTGTTTGGTTTTTTTTTTTTTTTTGGTTGTGTATGTGTGTGTGTGAAATACAGTAACTAAACCCCACAGTTAACATCTGTAAAAATTGATGATAAAAATCATAGTATTATTTCCTACTCTATTTTTATTCTCTTAAACTAGCATTCTCTGTGCAGTCTTCAAACACAGCTTAATGTAATAATGTCACAGTGGGATCCAAATTCCAAACCATGTAGCTTTGTTATAATCTCTTTGCAAACCCACTGCTGTTTTTCTCAAGACTATATCCATGTCTGATGTTTAAAAAACAAACCAGAAGCCATGCAGGTGGTTGACATCTAAAAAAACACTGACAAATGTTAATATGTTCTTTGTTACTACTGGATTTTCTAGGAAGAAAAGGTTGGTTAAGATTTAATGCTCCTGCAGAATGGACAGCCACCTAATTGTTAATATAATTATGTGGGCAACAGACAAAACCAAGGTTCTGGAAATAGCATCTCAAGTTTAATTTCCCTCTGCAGTACATTGAATATTGCTGTTTCTCAGAGTTATTGTGAGGATCCCAGAAGGATGACACCACACTGATACAGCTGGGGCCCATCCATGCAGTCCTCTTCCTTTCCATGCTGATAAAGTGTTTTCAACTGTGACAAGGAATCAAAGAAGCTGCAATGAAATCATAGTTTAAGAAGTCTACTGTGAAAAGAGACTTTTTAATTTAATTTTTAAACTTCTAATTCCAATTAGGATTACCACAATAGAACTGTAAATCTGGCCTGGTGGCTCTTTATAAGAAGAATTACCTTTGCTGCTATTTGCTATACTCCCTCATGCCCACATCCTGGCTGAGACTGTCAACTGATCCAAGCTACTGATAATAAAGCCAAATTTACCTTCAGACTTATCCTTTCCTGTATTTTTGACATGTATTTTTGACAATTGCTATGTCAATCTAAAAAAACTTTTAGAAATGACATGAGTAAATATGTCAGTAGGCCTCAGTGAATGAGATGGTAGCCTCATATTATGTATTTCTGTGACATTGGAAGAGTTATAGCAAAGTGATTTAATTCCATTGCCAAGACAAGACCTGCAAAACCTGAATTATAACCTCTGCTGCCAGCGCAATTGAAAGAAATGGAAAAGAGAGCTTATGTCTTAATGTTCATATCTGAGACTTCATAAAGGAAAGAAAATTATCTTGAGCAGAGCTATGGAGAGAATCAGTCTAATAAGATGCCCTATTATTCATATATACAATTACTCAGTGAAATTAGGACAAAATGTGGCATTTTTTTAAACAGCTTTTAATACCTTGATCTAAAACAGTCTGATTTCTGCTGTGAGACAGGTTTGCTGAAAGCTTCAGAGAATGAATGTATGAGCTATTAAAAAAAAGACTTGTTTTTCAGTTACATTTGTTTTAACTCTATCAGGTACCTAAAACCAAAACAATGTGACTTTACACACTTCTTGTCTTTGTTATGGTCATAATTAGCCATCCATCAAAGAAAGAATTTGCATCCTGAGTACCATGAGTTTAGACTCTGCTATATCAGGGTGACTCCAGAGTTTAGGAAGAATGAGCCACAACTCACAACAGACTCATAGGGTGAAAACGTGAATGGGTTCTACATATACAACAATTTCAGAAGTAAGCTGCTTAAAAATACATAGACTTAAATATGTAGACCAGAAAAGATGACTAGGGATTAAAATGGAAGTGTCAATGTATGGACTAAGCCAAAAAAAAATGATCAGAGTTCAATAGCATGCCCATTTTTGATCAGAAAAACTCTTCTCAGCAGAGGATGGGAAGATTAAACCAGAGCACAGCAGTGTTTAGGACGGTGGCAGTGCTTCAGGGCATGCATTTTGTCTTTGCATTTTGTCAAATTCTGCATGCTCCAGGCCCCACAGATATTCCTTCCCACTGTCCCTGCAGTCTCTCATAAATCAGGGAGACACCCCACCTCTTACCCGTCCTCCCTCTATTTTCTTGTGCTTTATCTAATATTGGGGTGGTTTATTTGGTGGGGTTTTTTTTCTTTTTTTCTCCTTACGATCTGTTTCTAAGGAAAGACTTTTCATCCTAAGCAACTTTTGCAATTGTTATTTTTTATAAATACCATTTGGATCTTCACTTTTCTGTAATATCTTATCAAGCCTATATGCATGGAGTTAAATCAAAGGCTTGTAAAAAAGAAAGCACCAGGAGATAAAACAATGACAAGAAATAACATACTTTTGCATGGATCATCCAGGATCCTTGGGACACAAAGTGAAGCTTTTAAGTAGAAAATACAAGAGGCTTTGCTATCACTAAGATGTTGGACTTTATTCTTTCTAAATAAATCTTGTCTCAAACGGTATCCCAAGGATTTAGAGATGTCAGTTTAAGTAAGAAGGAAGGAAATTGGGGCAACTATATGGATGTGAAAAAGCAACAAATAAATTACGATAACTGATGTGCATCTCTGATGTCATAGATACAGAAAACTACATTGAGTGATGTTTACTAAATCTTCCAAGAAATATGGCATTAAGGATGTGAATATGGGCATTTTCTTGATTTTACTTTTTCTTTTTTTGAATGCAAAGGGTTAAAGGACTGGTGAATTTCATGATTGCTATATGTTGTTGATTCTATGTAATATCACAAGAATACTGCAGGCAATATTAATGTTTTTAAGCAGTAATATCTAGATCAGTTTTGGGTAAAGTACAGTAATGTAGTTATCTGTGTTAAGTCTTGTACACTTCTAGAAGATTGTATGGCAAGTTCCATTAAAATCATGTTAGCACTTGCTAACTTGTAATATTTATACATTTTAAATAGTTGACAAAACTTACATTCCTGTTTAACATTCCACTGCATTAAATGCAATTTAATAGTAACATGAACAATGCAAGCCCTACAAGCAGTAGTATACAACATAAAATAATGTAATAAGTAAATTTGGAAAGTCAGTATAATTATTTAATTAGATAAAAATACTGTAATGTTTTTTATTTTGCCACCTTTAAGATCTGATAATGTTTTCTAGTCTCTTAAAAATTAAAAAATATCTTAAATATTATCTTGCATCCATCTTAATCTAATGGAAACTGAATTTTGAATTCATAAGAATATGTTAATAAACTACTTCATAATGATATAGTACTAATTAATTTTTCAAAATTGTGGATGTGTAAACAGCTCCTTGCTGGGCAGTTATCTCAGAAATCAAAACAACTGTTGATGAATTTCAAGCTGACATAGTTGTTTTCAGATTGGATCATTTTTTAATTATGGGCTTGAAGGTTCTATTCAGCTCAAGAGGGACAGGGAACTTCTAGAGAGAGTCCAGCCCACGGCCACCAAGATCATAAAGGGACTGGAGCATTTTCCTTATGAGGAAAGGCTGTGGGATCTGGGACTATTCAGCTTGGAGGAGACAGAGGGAGGATCTCATTAATACTTACAAGTATTTAAAAGTTATATGTCAAGGGGAGGTTGGGGTAGTCTTTTTTTCTGTAGTGTCTGGTGATAGGACTAGGGATAATGGGCAAAAGAATGAACGCAAAATGTTCCATTTAAGGAAAATTTTCTTTACTATAAGAGTGACGGAGTCCTGGAACAGGCTGCCTAGGGAGATTGTGGAATCTTCTCTGGAGGTTTACAAAACATGCCTGAATGTGTTCCTGAGTGATCTGATTTAGGTGGACTTTCTTGAGCAAGAGGGTTGGACTAGATGATGCCTACAAGTCCCTTCCAACTCCTATCATCCCGTGATTTTGTGATTCTGAGTTGCTATGCTAGATGCTGTACAGATGACACTGAAATAATGGCTAATCTTTGTAGGATTCCTTCTTTAGTCTATTGTGAAGCACAGTAGCTGGATAAGAACTCTTAGAGGGGGATTTAGGAAATCACTTGCACTTGTCAATGAACACATGGATGAAGTAGTAGCCATTAAATCACTCCAGGCTTCCGTCTGAAACCTGAGTTAAAGTAAAGACTTAAGCAAGTCTAAACTCTGGTCTCCAGTGCTACTTCTGTGACAAGCACAAAAAAGGTAAAGTGAAACATCAAGTTCAGACACCCAATGGATGCATTCAAACTATGAAATCGAACATTCTTCCTTCTGCAGAGGCCTCTTCCACTCCACTCCACTCCACTCCACTCCACTCCACTCCGCTCCACTCCACTCCACTCCACTCCACTCCACTCCACTCCCTGTAGGACAAATTGATGCCTAATTTAGATATCGCAGTAAATCACCAGACAATCTTTCCCTTTCAAGAGAAGGAAAGAGAGAAGATGTAACATCCATTGCAGTGCCTGAGGGTTAATGCAGGCAGGCACTGTAATTTTTTTTTCTGAGCAGCTTGCTTCTGTCCACGTGAAAATTTACATTTAAGGTCAGATTCCATATTGATCAGAGAGCACTCTGCTTTGCAACAGATCTCTGCAGCAAGACAACAGAGCTCAAAAAGAAAGAATTATTTTTTTCAGGACTTTTTAATTTTAAATTTTTTTTTCAACTTCTCAAAACTACATACCCGTGAAACAGAATTGTCTCAGTTGTGATATTCATTTTGTTCAAAGTAATCAAGTCACAATGTTTTATCTGAGCATAATTTTTAATATAATGGCAAGATTTAAAGTATATTGTTTGATATAATTTGACAAACATCTTTTGGTTTAATTTTTACTGTCTGTCTACAAGAAAATGTGGATATTATCATGTTTTTTCTTGTTACATGAATCTATGAATTCCAACTCAATCATTAGGATTTTTAAAGGTATGAGTGACACTACATGAAGAGAAAAAGATTATTGGCTTTTTTTAAATAAAGCTATTGTATTCATATCTTGCAAAATGTATTAAAATGGAGGTAAAAAAAAAGAAAAGAAACCATCCCAAAGAAGTACTTTGCTATTTTTGTCAAAGCAGATCACACTTTTTCAAATCTCTTGAGGCTCAGAAAAGCATATTGGGAATTAAAGTGTGAATAAAGAGAAGCCTTTCTAAACTACTTGCAAATCATAGAATAAGTTAGAATAGGAAACACGAATATCTCACCGCATACCACTTTTCTTTGAACTAACTCATTTTTGTACTGCTATGGGAACTTTTCAGTACACTGGTGAATTGATCCTCTCATGTGAAATTCCTAATAATAAGCTTAAGAAATCTTGCCTTCATGACCTTACTGAAAATTTCATTCTTCTCATGCATTGTTTTACATCACTGTTTCTTGCATGTGTGTGTACATATGTATACAGGCAAGAACACAATGTATGGGAGACAGTGATGTTAATTTTGTCTGTTTTCTTTGTAGTGTTTTATCAGAGAAATATAACAAAGAAACAGAGAGTACAACTATGAGCTTGTCCTCAAAGAAAAATTGCATTCTGACTACCAGTAAATTGCTCTGAATCTGAATGTCACTTGTCTTCTTCTGGAAAGTGTGCTGTTTCCTACTGCTTCAAAATACTGCAATTTCAGTACTGATAGCTATGAGGTTGGGTAAGTGAAATTTTTATTCTCACTGTCCTTTTGCAGCTTTGTATGTGATGTCAATTGCATTCAATGATACTTTATTAGCATGATAAGATATACAGAAGCATTGCTGAAGTGTAAAGGAGGTGGACTGCTCAGGTGTCTCTTACAGGGAGATAACATCTCCACACATAGAGTTGCACATAGTGTCTGAGGCTTTATCTTCCATGTCTGTCTATCATAGCTACCCATTGCTGTTCTTGTAGCAGGTTTTGGAAAATGAAAAGCAAACCTCCTAAGTGTATATTAGATGTTCAGCCTATAAGGACACTTGCTCAGAAAGATGATACATCCATCTCTAAAAAAACCACCAAAACATTATACATATTGAGTGTAGAATTTCTGAGGAAAATGCATAGTATAGATAGTAAGCCTGTATAGTGCAAAAATATTGGTAAAAGAAGTCTTTAAAAATGCCAGATGAAAGTTTTGAAATGAGATATAAATATTATTAATTTTTAGGTATCTGTTATACCAACTCATCTATGTATTTTTATACTCTTTTAAATACATATAAACATTAAACAGCTAAAAGGGTCTAGGAAGCTCGTGGTAAATTGGGACATTTTAACATCCTTTGTATATACACACCTTTTTGGTTTTAGAAAGATGGATTGTCTTCCTGGCTTTAATGAATTTTCCATTTTTTGCAGAGGTAACTATTACAGACACTATTGTCACTGTGCAGATTCCCAAGTTCAGTTCCAGATTGCGCCAATATGCTCAAGTGCAAAAATTGTGTCCTCTGCTTATATACTCTAAATCAAAGTCATTGAAATGTATTGTTGTCAATTTTATCCAGTGTATTTAAGTTGTAATCTCTCTTCACAGGTACAAAATATGGTAATTTGAATTTATTTTCTTTATCTATCTACTTTCCGTGAATGAACTTTTAAAACATGTAATTCAAAAAGTAAAACCAAGTTTTTTCTTTCAGTCTGCCACTTCAGTTTTTTTTCAGTTTTCCATCTTTAAAGGCTAAGAAAACAAACCCCTAAAACATCCTTCTATCATTTACAGCTTAAATTTTTGGATTTGCTGCTTGCTTTTTCTGCATCTTAGTTAGATGGTTTGTCCTGACTGTGACAACTCTGTAGCACATTACTGACGTATTACAGCAATAATTCTGTACCATTATGCCTAATGTTATGCAACATCCTGCAGTTTTGCACTCTGAATATGGTAAGAATTCAGGTTTATTTACTTTAATGATTAGATAATGAGTCTGAGCTACACAGATCTAAGTGGATTGCTAAGAGAATAACTGTTATGAGCCAAAATTAAAAAAAGGCTCCAGTTTTAGAAGAGGGATCAATTCATTTTAGTGCAGTGAGAGAGGGGATAACTGTTGGGAAGAGAAAAAGAGATGTGCCCCATAAATTTTTAAAATAATGTAGGCCAAATACTACATCTTTGCCTACATCTTTGCCTGTCAACTGTTTGGCAGCCCTTTGGACTTTGGTGGAAATTACTTCTTTTCTTTGTTAAAGCAGTTAGAATCTCACAGAGTTCACACTCGTTTTATGGAGTTTGATCATCATTTCGAGACTTAGATAGATCCAAATTATCTCTCTGCATGTTGGCCGAGATTACATTTTGTTCATAAACTCCTACTGGAATAGCTATATAGTGATAAAGCAGTCATTCTGAAGATTTTAGAGACTGACTCTCTTCCACTAATGGGAAAGAGACTGATTTAACATTAAATGAGATACCAAGGGTTTTTTCGAGGGAAATGCATCCTTTTGGACATATAAAGAGGCATGACAACATTTTGCCTCCCATTTAACCTAAGTATTGCTTACCACATTGTTCTAGAGCCAATCATTGCTGCACAAGGCCACAACTAAACTTTCATCTATTTGATCTTCTCAATGAAATCAAATAGCATCACTGAAGTCATGGAAGTGTGATAGCTGTACAATTTGTTCTAATCTTTTTGTCTTGCTATTTCCAATGAAAAAGAAGAAAATTAATATAAAACCTTGCATTCAGTTCACACAAGACTTCATATCTTATGCAGTTGAAGATACATTTAAGATTGTATACTGCTAAGAACATCCATGTGATAGGCAGTTTAATAAGTGATGGCACAGAATAGTTCCATTAAAGTTCCTACAGCTTTCCACACCACCCTGTATCCAGTGGTACAGTGAATACTTAGAGTCATCATTTTAGTTTGTATTCCCGATTTACTGGGAATGAGGATAAAGTTATACTCAAGTATATATTGACAACTTTACAATCATACTTTTCTCTTGCTACATTTTATGTGGAAAATTCCCAGGCCAGCCTCAGAAGGACATGATTTTTTCTCTCTTTTTAACCTTTTTCTCTGTATGTGTATCACATAATCCAGGAAATAATGAAAAGATAAATATCATATACATATACAATTCTCCCAGAATCATTGAGTTCATGTACATTAAGAAATACATAAAATAATTTGTGACTTGTAAAACATTTGTAAACATAAAGAAAACTATAGGACCAACGTGAAAAGAATGAGAAAATTATGAAAATACAATTTTGCATGCACATGACATTTAGTTTTCTATTTCATAAATATAATATGAATGTAATAACTCATACAGAAGGTTGATTTAAACATTCTAATTTGCCAGTAAGCGGCAAGCAGAGTGCACAGCAAAAGGTTCCGCTTCTTCTATATGGTTGTTTATCATATTTTTTGTAATCTTCTGTATGCTTTTACACTAATATTTATATAAGTTAAATAGGAAATTCCTTCTGCATTGTGATTTTGCCTTCATTCACAGTTTCCAATAAGGTTTAGGTAAATTAATTGTCAATACATCAAAATATAAAATAAAGCCTGATGGAAATGTCAAAAACACAGAGCACTGATATTTTATATGATGGATTTGGAAGTTAAAAGTCTATTACAGCCCTGATTCTCAGGATGAAAGAAGCAGTAGTAAGAACAGCTTAGCTTTTATTTGCAGCACTGATCTGCAACTGTCTCCTTTCCCAAGCAGTTTTAGGGTAGGTACATTTATTATTTAAGGAAAATCCGCAAGGAACATTTTTATAGCACCAGAATAGAAATAATACCATAACAATAAAGATCAAAGATTGATGCAATTGTGAGTACAAATAAAAGCTGCCTTGTGTGACTGTTATCTCCTCAAGGGAATGGTTTTCATTTTATAAAATGTATTTGTTTCGGTGCTATAGTATGCAAGTAGGGAACTATATTCTGTTGTTTATTTTTGTTTCTTTCTTTCTTTTCTTCTGTCCCAATGAAAAAGTCTCACATAAAATTGGTGTGACTGTTTTCATGAATGGTAAGACTGTGCTGAGTTTCAAAAAAACACACAAAAACATTTGCTGTGTGTATGTAGTTTAAAGGTACTTGGCCTGTCTAACCACTTTTTAAACCAGCAGATAACGGTAACTGATGTTGTACATGGAGATTTATCCCTTTCATATAGAACAGTCAGTTCATATAGAACACATCAGTATTACACATTATCTGCTGGATAGTGCTATCCATCCACTCCATCCCTTTTCTGGAAGCATCAAATCAGAGAAGAAGCCAAAGCAATTTACATCAATTGATTATCCTCTCAGAAGGTCTAAAAATGACAAAAAGGTTGTCCTAAAGATGGGTGAGATTTTAGTCCATACTTGATGTGTGTCTGTGTGTACGTGTGTATGTATGTATGCATATATCTTTAATATTACACATTACTCATTAGATCTAAATCCACCTCTCTGTGTAAGTATTAATATGATGCATACATTTGTACATAAACGAAGCATGATACTTGAAGGAATGCTGGTACATTCTGCAATTTTCCTGAGCATGACTTGACTTAAACTCAATCAAGACACTTTGCTACTGTTTCAGTATCCATGAGTATCACGTTATATTTCATTTGTTGGTAAGAAGTATGACATATATGGCAGAAAGGTGACTATTTTTTAAATAAGAATAATCAAGAAATACCTGAAATAACACCACATTTTTCTCCATTTTCCTTCCTCGATATTAAATCTAATTCAGTGCTATCAAACCCAAAAAGCTTGTATTTTTTCTTATTTCATTATTGTCAACGGGAAAAAAAAAAAGGTTTTGTACTAATGTATATAAAAAAGGTTGGTTTAGAAAGGAAGAAGTGATGACTTTACTCCTGCTTAGAGGACAGAGGCCAGGAAATAGAATTTTGTGCTGTGACACTGATATTTTAGGTAGGTGATAGCAGAGAAAAGGACATTGACAATGGGAATAAAAATAGAAAGGTAAATAAGTTATGATATTTCTGTCATGGGTGAGATTTAGCTACTGAAAAGTATAGAAGTAGTAACTCTGCATGGCACGTCCAGGTTTCTCCAAGCTGCCAAATAATGCTGTTTGGTAGTTGGTACCACCACTCAGACACTACTTTAAAGCTTCCAATAAACTGCTATAAATACTTCACATTTGCACCATTCATTAATTTCATTACTTCAGCTTGCATTTCTCTGAGAAAAAAGATGTGATAGTGTATGACATTGTTCTGACTGCTTAATACTACCAGTAGGTCTTGAATTTTTTATTTAATTTCTTCACTCTGTATACAAAGAAACAAAGGCTCATAGCATATCTTGGAAAGCTTTTTACTTTACTTTTCTGAGCTAAAATATATTCTTGCTGTGTAGTCATTTTCCTGAGCTTCAGTCTGTCATGTTAGTATTGAAATACATTTGCCCTTTGTCCAGAATTGTCTTAATATCTTTACCACTATTTTTTATTACTGAATTGGATGAAGCAGTAAACAACACATTAATTAAAATCTTTAGGCCCTATTTAATGTGAGGTGTTACAAACGACAAGAAGGTCAAAGAGATAGATCAAAAAGATTGAGGCAGGAAGTTAGATCTGAAAAAGATGACTTCATACATTATAGCGGAAAAAAGATCGTAACATAGATTTCTAATGGAGAGGGAAGTATTTGGAGGGATTTAATCCTCAAATTTACAGAAGGCTGAGGATAAAAATACTTTGTAATAAGGTGAGGAAAATAAGAAAAATAATAAGTAATCAAATTACATAATATAAAAAGTGGGAAGGTAAATATTTCTCTTCACTTCAGGTAAAACTGCACCCAGCTCTGAGAAGGATGTGCGTTACAAGTAATAAAAATGATTAAGGTTGGCTTACAAAGAAATATCCCTATGCCCTATGACATTAAAAATGGGTCAGAGTCACCTTTTACAAGAATTTAAAGTTGTATACAATAGGTTGAAAGGATTTTAACCTATAGGGCAACAGGACGCGTTATCTGAAACAGAGATATGTTATGAAGCTCAATAGTATCAAAGAATATAATAGCATTTATTTATTTAAAGGCCCAAGAAAATTGTACTGTCAGGAGAAATCTAGCAGGACAATGAAGTACAGGTAGAAAGAAATCTCAGAAAATAACAATGCAAATTAACTGCAAAACAGGAGAGTTATCAGACACCCAATGGTAATAAAAATATGTCAACTAAAATATAAATTAGTATATCATGAGCATAAAAATTACACAGGAATATCTGCATCAGAGTAATGCAGAAAAACAGTAAGAAACAACATAAATAAATAAATGTACAAAATTCAGTCATAGGAGACACTAGAAACAAACAAATGCAGCCTTGCTTAGTAGTTAGTTGGCATCAGCCATAAAGTCACAGTGTCTCCTTAACCTTTCAGCAATGTGAACCTACCTACCTATCAAGAGGAGAGATCCCTACTTACAAAGCAGACTTAGTACATGTGACTATAGCTACTTTATTTTATGTCTAGGATGTACTTTTGACAGCGTCATCTGTTTATTCTTTATGCTGCCCTACTACAGGCTCTACAGGTTGTTAGACCACTGGCGTAAAAAAGCATTGCTACAGAGTCATGTTTATTACAGGAGAAATAACCGAGTAAAAAAGCTTTCCAAATTAGGAATGAGATATGTCCAAATTATTTTTTGTTCTTGGCAGATTAATTGGCTGATTATGCAATCTCCTTCCATTCTATATGTCACTTATGTTCAGTGGTTTAAACAAGAATAATCATTTCATGGAGTCTGAACAGCAACCTCTCTCGTTACTCTACACTTAACTTCCAGTGGTGTAGAGTGATTGATACCCTTAGAGATTCATCAAGACTGTGCTGAAAGCCTTCAGAGCTGAACTGTCATTATGTCCTGGACTTAAAGCTATATCTTTTCTCAGGAGCAAACCACAATCCACACACTTTGATGTTCCATATAGCTAGTGTCCACATAAACAAAAAATGTATCTATGTTGGTTTGTCTCAATTTCATATTAATTTGTGATTCAGTCCACAACTACCTCAAAACCAATTAGAAAAAGATATTTCCCAAAACTGTTTTTAAAATAATTTACATTTTCAGTTGAAATTACCATATTCTCTCAAGTATACTGAAGACAAGCTATTTCTTAGCTGAGTCCTGTGACATCTGACATGTCATCAAAATGAGTCAGACAGTTGTAGAGTGTCAGATATGTCTCTCCTTTGCTTTCAATGGAGAAATGCCGATTTAATGATGTAGCTCAATATACATCAAGTTAAGCCACTAGAACTGTCAGAACTGAGGGTCTCTGAATTGTGCAGTTATTGCTGTGAATCTGCCCTTCTAATTTCTCCCTCAAAAGATGTTGATCTGGAAGCAATAACAATGATAAAATCAGTAAAAGTGGCTGAGCTTGTAATTTTTCTTTCTGTGCTAGAAATTGTGTATGAAAAAAGACCTCTGAATAAAACGCCAAGAGTATTGGAAGTGTTTATCTTTAAAGGAGAAGATGCGATTATAACTTAAAAAGAAAAAGTTGATAGAAAGAATATTAAAATAATGTTCTCACTGTCCCACTCTAACCTAACTAGACAATGTCTAGAAAGATGATACATCTAACAAATTGTGTTTTTTTAAAAAACTTATAAAATAATGGTGGAAATAATTAACATATGACCACTGAAATAGTATTTAGAATATTTATTTATGCAATATCTTCTTGGAGTGAGGTTCAAGTTACATTCTTACTTTTGACATCTAGATGATATGAACAAGGGATGATGTCATTGGTACTAACCCTTCGAGGCAGAGAAAACTGGAAATTATTTTCAAACTTTTTTTTTTGTAGTACACATAACAGCTGAGTGGTAAAATAGCTGATGAACTGGAATTTTAAGAAATGTAAAAACTCAACTATATATAAAGGCAATTCTAACCCTATGTATATAGTAAGGGGATTTGAAGCAGTTACTAATATTCAGTAAAGCAGTGTAGGATATAACTAACAGCTCCATGAAAGTATGCACTGAATTAAGTAGTTATAGTCAAAAAAGCTTATAAAATGTTAGGAATTCCTACAGAACTAGTAGAGGACAAAATAGAAAACATAAATCTTGACAGATCTTTAGTGTTTAGGGCAGTTCAGTTCTCCCTAATTCAAGAAGGACAGATAGCAAAAAAAGGGGTTAGAGAAGGATGCCAGTCATAAATCAGTGTTATGGTTTGGCTTCTGTACAAGATGTGACTGCTGAACAGTCTAGTATCTTTTATTTTAAAGACACACAACTAAGGAGGAATATGATAGGGATCTATACAACCATGAGAAGGTATGTAAAAATGATTGTTGACTGTTTCCTGCCCATGAAGCTTCAGATGAAATCATCATTGCATTACAAGCTTAAAATGAAAAAAGATATTCTAATTTCACCAAACTCTCTACCTCTGAAATGTAGTGCCTCAGTTATTATGAATACTAATAGTTTACAGCAGTCTAGGAAGCAATTAGACATCTATAATACAAATGTCCATCTATAACACAAATGTCCCATGCAAGCAGGGAAATACACAGTTCTCTGTCACCTATGGAAGAGTATTTCAAGGAAGCGTGATTACTGTGGTCACTTTCACAGAAATAATGCTAGGTTAACCAAACCTTTGATATGACCCAGTCTGAATATCTGCATCCCATTCTAATGACAAGTACATTACCCCATGAGGTTCACAACCTTGCCTCACAGCACTGGGCACTGTTAAGGAAAATTAATACTTTCATATGTGGCAGCACTATGAATGTGAAAAAGTCCCCCAGTTCATTTGGTTCACTTCCCGTGGAAATATTTAAGCAGATCAGACTGAGGCCTGTCTAAAGTATAGTGATACCATTTCAGCCTACAAATGTATCACACTGCTTGCTGATGAAGACAGCACTGACAGATATTGGATGGCCTGAAGCCTACAGATGCTTTATCATGCTCCTATGTTTTTCAGAAGTATTTATCATCATATTGACTACTATGATATTTTCCACATGGATCCCCAAGTAGGATTTGCAGTGTCCCCCATCTTGAATCATACTGGGGAGGAGAAAGAGTATGTTGTCAATGTATTAGGAAAAGTATGTTTTTCACTTTGTACTTTTATCTCCTATTGTTTGTTTCATTCTATTCTCTTTGTTCTTTCATCTGCTCTATAGTGATAGTACAAAACCAGGAGATATAGTTTGTGGTATAACCTTATAGAATATGGTTATGGATGATTTCAAATACCTACAACTAATCTTTACGGAACAAAGTTGTTTACAGTTGGAGATTAAAAAAAAAAACAAACAAAAAAACCCCAAAAGATGAAACCTAAATAGAGTATCTGTTTCATTGCTACGTTTTCTTGGATATACGAAGTCTCAGAGAGATATGCAGAACTTTCTTCTCAGGAAAACAATCATATTAAAGAAAAAAGCATATTCTTATATCGCAGACTGGTTCATTGCATGCCTCAGATGTACAATTAATTATATAAAAAGACTATTCAACTTCTTCCTATACTGACAGCTTCAGATCTTTCTTTAATTGAATCAGCTTGTCTGAGCTTTGAATGCATTGTCAAAGAAAATCAGAACCACAGGGATTCAAAATACCTTTAGAATGTTATCAACAGTAGTGAATAATATGAGCTTGGAAGAACAAAGAAACAAAACTAGCCTTTTCTCTAGATATCGTATACATTTACAGCGTAAGCTTGTGAAGTATTTTTCCTTAATGTTATTGTCATTTTTTGGTGTCAGAATTAGAAACTCAATATGGCTCAACTAGTCTCTTTGGGCTGAAGGTGTAACCTCATAAAGCTTCAAAACAACAGTTAGCAGCATAGATCTGCTTGCATATCTCTAAGCATCATCCTTAGCAACTTGAATGTTTATTTATGTTCCATCTTTGAGATAAACACTGAAGAAGGGAATTATGAGACAACATAGATGGCCTGCATTTTAAACTCATAGATGAACCCATAAAAACATGAAAGAAATGTGAGTCTTCCACACAATATAAATTAAATTCTAGTATATTCATATACACTTGCATTTCGGATTTAAAAGAACTCATTTAAGGGAAAAAATCTGTTCATTCACCAACAAAAATATATATCTACTTTGCAGTAAAGAGTCTTGTTAGATTTTACTCAGTATTTCTCTCTGGCTGAGTTATAAAAGCAAGTAACACACTTCACTTTTTAATGCAAGTATATGAAATTCAAGTGTTCTCTTGATACAAGTTATATTTACAAAAGATCAGATCATGCAGATTGGAGGACTTTTAGGCAGCATAGGGAATCAGCACATCACTCATTTAGAGTATGTGTAGAGACATAGTTTCAAATCCATTTCGAATCCAAAATGAAAATGAACAAAATATGGTGGTCTCATTCTAAGCATCCACTGAAAATTTAATTAAAAAAAAAAAATCTGCTCTCCACTCATCAACTATTGCACACAGAACTACATACTTCCAACAGCAGTAATACACAGCCTGACTATAAGCTAAAGACTCACAATCATGCTCAGTAAAGCAAATCGCTATAGCTGCTTAAGATATTACCATTGCTTTGCTGCCTGCCTCAGGCATTTGCTGGAGGTTAAACCCTCATAACAGAGCTGGCAAAAGAGAGTCTGGGAGCATGTATCATCAGCTTCATTCTGGCGTGCCAGCACAAACTACCATTGCTGGCATCTTAAATGATTACTCTAGACTGTGACTGGAGTACTTCAAGCATGTTTTCTTCTCCTGCATGGGTCATAAGCTGCTCTCTTAAATTATTATAGCAAGATTCACTACAGTATGTCTGTAGCTAGAGTTTTCTCAAAGTATTTTTCTGTTAGAGAATACTATGCAAAAAAATCAAAACAGTCTGCAGACACTAGTTTTGACAAAATTATTATGGAAAGCCAGTAATTTATCAGTCAGATCTACTTCAATTTTTGTTCCAGTTCACCTTTGCTGCTTTTTATCAGACTGGTCTCCCAGTATCAACATTGAAAGCTTTTAGTAAGGTTGCAGTTGGGACAACATGACGCTTTGTTTTTCTTGAAGAATTTTGCAATCTTGAGGAAAGGCAAAACAAAACAAAACAAAAAATCCCCATAAATGAAAACTGTCTTTCTCTGAACATATCTAGTAAACCTGAACCATAAAATTAGCCGGACTCAGTAAAGAGTAATGTTGTCTCATCATAGGGCATCTATCATCAGTATCTTAATCTCCTGTATGTAGATGATATAAATTATTTTTTTTTTCCCAGGATGAACTAAAGCCAAACCAGCAACACAAAAATCCCAGTTATTAACCAGCTTAAGTTTTTCTCCCATAAGATAAAATATTTCTATAGACATAAATATATTCTAAAAAAAAAAAGAAAGAGAAAGAGAAAGAGAAAGAGAAAGAGAAAGAGAAAGAGAAAGAGAAAGAGAAAGAGAAAGAGAAAGAGAAAGGAAAGGAAAGGAAAGGAAAGGAAAGGAAAGATAAAGTCCTGGTGTGTCAATCTAACTGTGTCATCTGATCCCAAATGAATGTATGCAAAATTAACCTGTGCTTCAGATTGCATCTCTCTTCCAAGTCAGAGATAGTAAAGCACAATATTCTGAAATTCAGTAATCTGAAATCAGGAAATAACTTGTATACTCTGCATATACACACACAAAATCTGCTCAGTAAGGAAGACATGCCATCTAGTTGTCTAATCCCTGTGACTGCTAAAGCTGAGAACAGGAGACAGAAAAAGCTATTTAAAATTTAGAAATTAATCTCAAATTATGTAGATTTGCTATACAGTTATGTCCAATCTTATCCTTCTGGTCTAGATGGCTAAAGTAGGTGATGTAAAAGATTATAAATGATCTGGCAGTCTAAAAGTCAGATTTTGGCTCCAAGGTAGCTTCAAACTAAGAGGCAACCTCTTTTATAACCCTCAGCACTTCAGAATATCCCACTTCCACTTGGGTTACATGAGAAACATTGATTTGAATGTTGATGGCCACATCTTATCCTTTGTGAGGGAATTCTGAGATTTGAAACATTGTTTTTAATGCATTTAGTGACTAAGGAATAAACAGTGAAGCTTATAGCAGCCCAAACATTCTAAGGAAATATGTAATCAAGCTATTAAATAAAACTGTAGCTTTATTTTTTAAAGAAAATCATTAAAATAATTGTTGGTACAAAACACTTTAAGCATTGATATTTTGAACTTCAAATGTTTCAGTTCTTTTTAAGAAATCATATTTATGCTTTTTGGCCATTTTCAGGGAAGATTGTTAGGCAATATTGTAGAGCAAATTTATTTAGTTTAGAAAATCTGATATATTGAAATTTTGTTAATAGCTCTGTTTTTATCTCCCAAAAGACAGTTGGAAAGGTAATTATAACATGCAAATTAGTTTCAATTGGGATACAAACTAAAAATTATATACTGATGTACAAAATCCAGTATTGCAACCTATGCTTAGTATTTCTTCAGATAGACCAAATACTGTCAGAGAGTAGCCTCTGGTTTATGTGGGTTAGGCTGGTTTCTCCAAAAGAGTTTTTATTTTCCATCTTTCACTTTTATGTAGCTCTCCTTCTTCAGAACCAAGGTTTCAAAATTTACATAGTTCACATTTTGAAGATGTTTTCATTAAGAAGGAATTTTTCAGTCTTGGGCTGTTCTTTAGGCCTTTGTCTTTGATGAAATGGTCGTTGCAGCCTTTATAGTCTCTCTAATTAATGTAGAAACCTCAAATGAAAACACAAGTCAGTCAGATTAAAACATTTGCCATACATTTTAATTATAGTCTGTCTAAGGCTTTTCTTCATGACTATTTTCAATCCTCCCTTTATGAAAGATTAGGAAACAAGGACATAAGGCACTTCCAGAGAGAGAAAAGGACACCTGACCCAGTAAGCCATTCCCTTTAAGTTTATCTCACATCCATTTTCTTGCTTAGTAACTATATCCTTTGATTCCTTCCCTGCTCAGACATGCAGAGTTCTCTCCTAAACTCATTTGAGCTATTTACTTTGATGGTTTTACTTGGCAACTGCACTAAGTGAAATTCTCTGCTTGCTCTCTTTGTATGCTCTCTCTCTGCATTTTAATTGTGGTCTCTAGTGTCTGAATCATTTATACTGTGAATATAGCATCCTACCTTTGCTATCATTCTCCTCTCATAATTCTAGGCATCATTTAGGTCATCTCAAGAGTTTACCATTTGTCTTCATATTAAAAAAAAATAATTAATATAGTCTGAAAATCTAATTTTATTCCAATTGTTTATAACAGGTGCTTATAGGAAATAGCAAAACCTATTAACCTAAACCTCAAAACAACCTGGTAGAAAAACTTAACTCATACTAATTACTGAAGAACATAATTATCTTTCAATTTGGTTTTGGAAACAAATTCTTTACTTTTAAGCTCATAATGTGTATCTACTCATATATTCTAAAGCTGGTTAGTCTGAAATACTTAGTAGCCCATTATTTTAAAGCTCTCTGATGTTTTTGGCCCCATCTGTCTATACATATGAACAGTTATTAAATTGAAATTTAGTGCTGAGTTTTATCAAGCGTGGGAGGGCAAAGGAGAAGATGAGGTTAAAAAACGAAAAAAAAAAAAGAAACCAACAAAGGCTACCACAAAACAAGAAGGCACTTTAAAAAAAGACTTATAAGCTAAAAAGTTGAGTCCAAGTCATATTTGAGTTCTAAACTCTCAGATTCTATAGTCTACTGTCTCTGTCTGGCAGTTTTGCCTTAGTTATGCAATACAGCTGTAACTAATGCTTAAGCATAAAAGGTTATGCTTGTATGAAAACATAAGTGCATTCTGCAACATGCTCCACAGTTTCCAAGCTGCTGTTGCCTGTACTAGGGATGCCTTACAAGTACATCCCATGCTTGCATGCCTGGGCTTGCTTCCAGGGGAGAGCAGAGTGAAGGTCTCTTCATCCCAGTGCACTGCCACACTGCAGCTGCAAGCAGCATTGTGGGATTCATTACTGTGATAGTGCACACAAATCCAAAGAGTAGCTCTTCTTTTACCCAGTAAGTTATAAAGACACAGCTCAGTGCTCATTAAGAGACATCAGACATATAGGAAAGACAGAATTTTCAGAGAGAAAACCGAACTTCTGCTCATCTTACCTGAACAGTTGCTATCTGTAAAGTAACCAGAGAGAGCAAAGAGCAGTCTAACCCTCAGGATATTCACCAGCTTGTGAGGGAGATCTTTATTGTGTTTCTAGTTTCCAGGACAGTACCAGCGTTTTATCCAAGGTATTTTTCAAGTAAAATGGACACATTCAAGTCAGCAAGGAAAGGAATTGAACTGTCTTTCTACTGAATATTGCAGTAGCTACTCTAGTAAATAGAAAAGGACCAGTCATGTTGTCAGACAAATTATTCCTCCTCTGCTTACCTAAGGAAACCTCATGCCACTGCCTGCCTTTGGTTCAGGACATCTGGACTACGTATCCTAAACAAATTTCCTAACAACTCCAGGGAACACGTAGTGGGTTGGATTATTAGACTGATCACATCCCTACTGCTTTCCTGTGAGTCAGGTCTACTTAATAACCCGTTTATGCTTAAACACCTGAGGTGTGCAAGCTGGCAGAATACTCTTCCTAGGTATCCTATATATTCACTGTGAGCTCCTGAGGGAGTTGCAAATTTTCAAACACAGTATTTAATACCAACCACTCTGCAGGTACCTTTAGTTAATCTTTAGAACATATAAATTCCTGCATCCAAACATATCATTTGCCTCTATAACAAGAAAAGGCACATAAACATCTTCTTTTAAGTCCTTCACTACTTTTGCTTTTGTGGAAAGAAAATATGAGCTTACAAAAGCTGCAACTCTTTGTCTGGAATGCTGGACTATTCCCATACACTGAATTAGGTGCCTCAGAAAAGTTAAAAAATATAAGTTTGTGATGGGTTTACCCTGACAATCAAACAAGCTTCCAAAAAAATTTTGCTCTCTTCCTTTCCATAGTTGGATTGGTAAGCAAATAAATATTTGTGGGTCAAAATAAACACAGGGAAATCACTCAGTTAGGGTTGTAGAAAAGATAGACTCAATGTGGGAATTTAATTTAAAACATTTAATTAATTACTTCATTACTGGGAAACAAAGAAGAAAAATAATTAAACACTTAGGAGAAACCCTTTGCTCCCTCTTTCCAAAGCTCAACCCAGTGCAGTGTTGATTAAATTCAGCTTGTCTATCAGAATTACTGCCCACACCACTAGGCTTTTAGGTACTGTGCTTGCCAACAAATAAATGCTGCAGCCCCTAATTCATGAAACTCGAGAGATAAGTTGAATCTGTCCTCCAGAGGGCTGTGGCTTGCTTTTGGTTTAAAGTATCAATGTGAAAAATTATACCCTAAAAGCAAAATTGGTAGAACCTTCTGAAACCAATTACAGTGACCTTCTGCTGGACACATTAGTCTGAAATATTTGCTTCAGTTTGACTTTTAGTGTTTGCTTTCTCCTATAATCATGATTTTAATTTGCCTCTCCTTTGTTGCTTTGGATCATTTTTAAAGTGTTCTGTGTATTACTTAAATAGTAACCTTTGTATTGTTATTCTACCACACTGACCTCTAATACAATTTCCCGTCTTTTGGATTGATAATAACTAGAAAAATATGTGAACATCATGTAATCTCTTTACTCAACACTGGAGTTTGTTTTTCCTTTTTTTCCCCCCCACTTTTAATTGTTTTGGTTAGTTCTTATGATCACCTTCCCAATTACAAAATGTGATTTTAATCAACATTTCTATAGGATGTTTAATATTCTTTAAAGATGAGCATTTTCCTTATTAATTAAAAATATTTAGAGACCAACAGAGGTGTTTTATCTTCCTAGCTCTTAGAATAAAAGAAATAATGCAATCAAAGCTGCAAATAGTATGGATAGTTTCACTGTATCGCCCATGCTTGCTTGATTTTCTTTTTTCTCCAACCACATCTAATAATCTAACAAAAGGGTTTTTTTAATTCTTCTCAGTAATGAATTAAAAGTGTGGTACTAAATGATACAAAGAATCATGGCAAAATATTTGGCTGTCATAAGAAAGTACATACTTACAAAGTGGTGCTTTCCCAAAACCAGGCCTTAAACTGGTGAGAGGAAAGATTAATCTTCTCAAAACTTAACTTCATCATTCAATAACCTCTGTGCTGCTGGAAACAAAGAAAGGCATAGATAGAGCTGACTCCTGTGTTTGAGAAGGAGCTGTTCACTCCAGCAGCTTGGGGAATAAGGACAGTCTGAGGACACCAACACTCTCCCCACCTCTCATCCCAGTGTTCTACCATGTTCATGAAGAGCGTTCATGAACATGACTAATGGGAGAACTTTGTCATTCATTTTTTTCTTCCTGCCTGACTTCTATCCCTTGGCAATGAAACTCCTTCTTTTCTTCATACTTCTGACAGAGTTAACTTGCTTTGTTGAGGTCTGGCCAAGGTGGGCATAAAGCTGATCTTTGGCTTTACTCACCAGCTCCCAAAGGGCAGTAAAAAAAAAGACAAGCTGCCAAGGCAATAAAATATTGAAACATTTTACCCAGCTTGATTTAAAAAAAAAAAAAAAGAAAAGAAAATATGCAATGAGATTAAAGAAAAGCCTGGGTAGTTGTTCTTCTCAGAGTCCTTAGAGTATCTAAAAGCCCTGACATGCCTGTAACCATCAATGTCAATTGTGAGGTAAGATATCGTACATCTATCTGGGTAATCTTGGATCAGAATGCTAGGAAAAGAGCTAAGCTGGGAAGAGCTGTGAGGAATTCATCTGGGACTTCTGCCCATGCATCCTCTGCTGGCTTGGGTACCACGTTTAAGCTCTGGTCCTTAGTCTGTCTCAGGCAGGTCACCAAAAGTGCTCCACTCCTCTTGTTTGGACACTATGGGACTGCACTCATTATTGAGGGCTCTGTTGACCTTGCCAGCATCCACTGCACAGCAGCCTGCTCATGCTACTGTTTTCCCTTGTACTCAAGGTGATTTGAAAAACACATATCCCCGAAACAAACTGGGATGTTGTTTTCTTCCCTATCGTTTCATTGTCTCATTTTGTTGAAAAAATAATTAAAATTCCTTTTTGTTTGTTTTCATTATGTGGATTTTTGTTGTTTTTAATATTTATAAAAATGCCCAAAAAATAGTCTTTTGGCACCTTTAATGATATTTAAGTGCCAGGCATATGTGGGGTTCCAGCTAACTGCATTGCTTCCTCTTACTTTTTTTTTTTTTTTTTTTTTTAATGCAGCCTCTACTGTGTTGTGCAGTTGAACTGGAGGGTCCAGATGTCACTGCTACTTTAAATACCTCTGTAAAATGCAAGTCTGAGGGAAATGCTACAGCTGTGCCACCTCATTTCACTGTTTCAGGGACATTGCTATCCTCAGGACCAGTAGCTTTTGAATTGCACCCTGCTGTTCTGTGCACTGCTTGTTACTCCTCATGGGTTAGGTAGCACTTAAGAAAACTATTTTGAAGGGTTTTTTGCTGTGTGATTTTTTAACACTTTCCCCAATAATTTTTGTCCTCTTCCCTTCACCTTGCCTTGCCTCTCTCTCTCGTCTCACTCTCCTTTTTGAGCAATGTTTCACACTTTGAAAAACACATGGCCTCTTTCTCAAAGTAAACCAAGAGGAGAAACATCAACAGTGTCACTGAAAATCTGAAGCTGGATCCAAATTAGCCTTATGTTTCTCCCCTATAATACTTTTACATACCTCAGGAAAAGGAATCCCATATGTCTCCCATTTAGTATTTTACCTTTATTCCAACATATAAGGGCTTATTTTCAACACTTTAAAATAAAAAATCTACAACAAAAGTATCATCAATTTATTAGAATTGTGGAGACCATCAACGCAATTCACAGGTTGTTCTTATTATTTGGATGATAGTTTTGAACAACTAGGAAAGTTCACATTTAATCTGATAGAAGAAAATACAATTACTTTTTAATAAATATATATTTATAAGTCACATGTTCAGGGGTAGTAAGTAACACCATGTAATTTAGAGGAAAAATTATATGGTATGAATAATGAATATTCTCAATGACCAGCTCATGAATGAATCATGAGTTAAAATTTATTGACACAAGTTATTTACTGAAGAACTATAAATAGAAAAATATATTTGTAAATTTCATAGCCTGTGCCCAGATAATTTGCAAAGTAAAGAATGCTAAACTACACAGATTCTAGTATTCTGAACATACGAATAACTTATACACAAGGCTCTTCAGGCGATTGACTCTGACTCTGGAACATAGACTTTTTTTCCCCTTTCATTCTGCATTTTCTTACAAAACATGAAAGAAACAGTAAGAGTTCTCTGAGCTAGCTCAGATAATTGAAGTATGTTTACTACGTCAAATCAGTTCAGTCTTGGTGTCCTCAGTCTCCTCAGTTATCTTGAACAGCTGCGTTTGTTAATACACATAAACATGGAACTGCCAGACAATAGTTTCCCAAGAAACTAGATTCAATATGTTTTAAATTTATTTTATAAACCAAAATGAAATAGTAATGTTTTAAATGTTTACTCATTTGTGAGTATTAAAGAATTGATGGACAAAGCAGTCTGTATTGAGCTAGGTGATTTATGAACATCAGTCAAAATAGTCCCCGGCTATGGTAAGTTATAATCTAAATAGTTTAAGTAAAAGCATGTGTAATTCTAGTTTGAATAGTTAGGGTTAATGTCACATAAAACAAGTTATCTGAGATTTTATGTTTCGTCACATTTATTTTTAAACGTCTACCTACCTTTGTGTCAGTAACATTTCCATCACAGCCTTTCTTTCAGAAATACTTGTTCCAGGGAACACCATATTTCTTATTCATGAGGCTGGCCAAGAAAAAGTGTGAAGTTGAACCGCACAACAGGCTTTTGGTTTGAAAAGTTCACACAAATATTTTCTCAAAACAAATTGTTACAGCTGAGAGGGTACACGCCAAGTCAAGTTGAAATCCAAACAAATATTTATAAAAACTGCATGGCACAAAGTTATTGAGCAAATATTTACATAACCCCCCTGACACATTACACTAAGTTCTGTGTAACTCAGCTTTCAATTCTGCAGCATAGGAAGATAATTCAAGGCTATGCTATGAAGAAGACTTTTGTTTAATTATTTTGATCTATCCAAAGTCATAACGAAAATCTCCAACTGAAATATATACTCAAGAGCATTACTGAGTAAAACAAGACCTGGATGACTTCAGTTAAATATTGTGTTATGGAGACAGATCACTACCACTATCTCAATCTGAACTGCTGCATCACACATTTTGAGAACGAATGATTTTGTCGTCTTTGTTTTCAGTCCGAAGAAATGGAAAAAAGTGTTAAAAACATGGCAGTTTTTAAATCATAGCTGTAATTTCTTATGTGGTGTATAGACTTTTGTCTCCAGAATAAAATTATTTCACTGAACTGCTTTCTTTGAACTCCTTCTCCAGACTGAGATTTAGCAAATTTCAAACAGTAATAGCTAGTAGACTTTATCCATTATCTTTCAACACACATTGTATTTTCTTGCAGTCACAAAATCTTTTTTCATCAAACATAATGTTGTATTCCCAACCAAAAGACAAAGAATTAAGAAAGAATTTCAGGTGTGTCATGGGAAAAACAGGCAAAGTGACTATGTCTAAGAATGATTTTATCTTTCTTGCCTTTTTTGAACTGATAAAAGCTAAAATGTGAGCACTAAAGTTAAGACTGAGTAAAACTCACTTGAAGACAACCCTATAGAAAATAACGAGAAGTAGCCTCGATGGCATCACCATCCTCCAGACAGATCACTTGACCTGCTCCAGTTGTGTATTTTGAATCCAATTTAGGTATATATAAGAGCAGTCTATCTCAAGCTATGTCTCTAGTATATTATTTTCTGAAATTCCAATATACCCATAAAATAAAAGTGATGAGAAAAGTAAACAATGGCTTTTAATATACAGTTTTTCTTAGACCATTGTCAAAACTTGCCAGTTTAATAGTATAGATAGAGTGAGTACAGTACAGGTGTGCAATAGGTGATTGCTTTTTTATTACTGCAAAAATAAAAGGACATTTTGCAATAGTTTTTTAAGAGTAGAAAGAAACAGTAGGACTCTTATTCAAGATCCTTTCCTATTCAGAGGTCTAATATGATGACGATAGGGAAATGAAACATAAGAGGATACATTTTAGAGTTTGATGTCATAGAGTCCTCTAATCCCTCTAACTCTCAGAACATTATCAAGCTGTTGAAAATTGTGACAGGTAGTTAATTCTACTTAATGAATCCAGCACCGTTAGCTTTTCAAATGTCAAACATATAAATACAATGTCAGTTACAATAAATTTTGTCTCACTTTGTGCACCTGAACTCTAGTTTACCCTAGACTTTACCTTAGAAATATTTGTTTGTTTTTTTTTTTTTTAACTTTCTTATGATTTTAAGGAGAGGTTCTGCTTTTACTCTTTGGTGGCTGCAGTTGATACAGCTCATTTTTCTTTAAGCTATTGATAGTATTTTCTTCCAATAAGTTCTTCACTTCTCTTATCCTCTTACTTAAAAGCTCAAAACAAAATATAAGTGTTTAATAAGATTATTTCCTGATTTAACTGATCTTTCATTTTAATTTCTTGCTTATACTAAGTAGGAATTCCTCTGGTTTTCATATTAATTATTTTTTTCTTCATTGCTACAATGCTCTATGAATGTAGAAGAATGATTTTTTTCACCTTCACCATTAATTTTATACGGCTTCTTTATCAAATTTACTCCAAAACTGGAGGATAGCTGTGTTATAATTCCCAGACAAGAGTTTGGAAGTTGTACTTTGACTCCTAATGTCATCATGAACTTAGTTCTGGAAATTTAGACACTAAATTAAAACACTAGTGCAGATTCTTTGATTTGATCTTCAGTCTAGTTTTATTTTCCAAAATATTCTTGTGATTACAGTGTTAAAAAAAAGTGTTATGTTGCTTATCCAGAAGCTATAATTGAATTTTTATGAAAAGGCTGATTTCACTTAATATAAATGAAGTTTAAATTCCTCAAAATCGTTCAAAACACAATACTATTTTTAACAGATAAATAAGTTCTAAAGAATAGGAAGGAAATATATTCCAAGAACATAAAAACTTCCTTTTTCAGAATCTGAAAAAGAAAACTGATTTTTTTTTAACAACTCTCAGACTGAGGGGAATCTTGCCAACACTTATAAATACCTAAAGGGTGGATTTCAAGAGGATAAGATGAGTCCGTTTTCTGTAGTGACCGGTGGCCAGGACAAGAGGTAAAGGACACAAGTGGAATGCAGGAAGTTCCACTTGAAAACATGAGGATTTCAAAATCTGCCTGAATGCTTTCCTGTGTGATCCAATTCAGTGAACTGGCTTTACCAGGGGAGCTGAACAAGATGATCTCTAGAGGTCCTTTTCAACCATCATCATTCTATGATGCTGTGACACAGCATATAAAATAAATTAAAACTTTTGTTTAAAGAAAGACTTACAGGGATGAAATGAATGGAATTATTTTTCCAGAGTTTTAATTTCCATTCTAAATCAGAATTTTAAAAAATGTGACTTTCTAAATTCTCTGTGGTATGATATCAATTATTTACCCTACTTCAGATATGTATTTCTAGAAAAAGATGCACTTTCAAGCCAAAATAATATTTTCATGTTAAGTGTATGGCTATATGAATTTCAGACAATATGAAAGTTCCTCTACTCTCTCCCTTATTGCAACAATTTACTTATGAATCCCAATTTTGATTATAAAGAGCTTTCAAAAGCCACATTTTCAAAGTGCCAATGCTATATATCAATGCTATATATACAAAATTGCATTCATCAAATCTAAAAGACAATATTAAACTTTTTAAAAAAAGCTTTTTTTTTTTTTTTTTAAAGCTGAAATATGTCCCATTCTTTAGTTAAAAGCAAAGCTATCTGATTCATGTGGCTCTTTCCTGGGAATAAAATAGAAAGTTAAAATGTCACTAACATTAACCGATACACTTAAGGAATAACAATTCAAAACCATTCGACTTTATTTCTTTTCTATCAAAACATTCCAGAATGCTGGAAAAAAGAAAACACAGAATCGTATCAATACATATCAATGTATAAGCAAAGATGAAAATGTTTGTATGTTGCATTTCTTTTAAGATTCTAGACCTTGAAATACACTCAGTATGATGGACCAGTAGTAGGAAATGGAGTACAGTGTAGGCTGTCAGAACCTGGTCCATGCTGTTTGTCTTTAAAGGAGCTGAGAAAACCATGAATTTACAAAACAGTCTGCCTGACCTTAATTCCTGTGAAAGCAAGGGAAAAGAAAACCAAACTAAAGCAATGCCATCCCCTAAAAATATTGACTGGGTAAGGAATTTGTAAACAGCTACAGTATAAGAAGGAGAAGTGAAAAAACAACATACTTTTTAAAAGAACAAAACACTTAATACTCACAGATTTATTCTTATCCCAGGTGAAGAGATCTTTTGGACAGAAGGAACAATACATGTGACTTTTTTATGTTTTAGAGGTTGTCCACTGATTCTCTGACAATATTGTAAATAAGGAAATGTGATTTATATAGAACCTCTATAAAGCAGATATAGAAGTTTTAAAATTATATTCAAAGAATATGAACACTACGTGTTCTGTGTAGTCATAGAATTCATTTAATTATCAGCATTGTATGATCGACAGTATGTCATGTCCCAGTCAAACTCTGAAAGTAGTGAAATTAACAATTTTCATTACAATTTTTAGTAAACATATTACTTGCAAGGTTCACTACTGGTACTAAGGTAAATGGACTACCAAGCAATCCAGAAGAAAAGAATAAATTTATACACAACCCTAAGAATTTGTAAAAATTAACTAAAATGGTTATTCAGGAAGCACCAAGTAGTAAAAACAATGAGCTGCAGTAATAGAGTGCTTAATAGTGATCTATGCAACAGGTCTCCAGAGGAGGACTTGTGCGTTACAGCAAACCCTAGACTGTTCTAGAATTACCAATGGCAAGCAGTGGTGGGCATGTCAGCCTGGGGTGCATAAACATGAGTAAAACTTGTGAAATAATTTTTCACCCATGTTTTTAACGTTTTGTGCAAGAGTATCATAAGTTTTTTAGCACGCTGCATTTCACTAAAAAAAAAATATAGTCACAGAATCAGAATCAGTTTGTTTGTAAGAGACCATTAAGACCTTCAAGTCTAACCACTAACCTAACATTGCCAAGCCCACCACTAAACCATGTTGTTAGCACCTCATAGAATCATCAAATGGTAGGGGTTGGAAGGTCATCTAGTCCAGCCCCCCTGGAGATGCAGGTTCACCTAGATCAAGTCACATAGGAACATGTCCAGGCAGGTCTTGAAGACCTCCAAGGAAGTAGACTCCACAACACCTCTGGGCAGCCTGTTCCACTGCTCTGTCACCCTCACTGGGAAATACTTTTTTCTTATGTTTAAGTGGAACTTAAACATTTTGTGTTCCAGCTTCATCGCATTACCCCTTGTCCTGTTGCTAGCTACTATAGAAAAAAAGGGATGCCCCAACCTCCTGAAACCCATCCTTTAGATATTTGTAAATGTTAATAAGATCTCCTCTCAGTCTCCTCTTCTCTAGACTAAACAGCTCCAGTTCCCACAGTCTTTCCTTGTATGAAAGAGCTACGTGTCTTTTAAGTATCTCCAGGGATGATAAGTCCACCTCCTCTCTGGTCAGCCTGTTCCAGAGTCCCACAACCTTCTCAGTTAAAAATTTATTCCTAATACCCAATCTAAACCTGCTTTGGTGCAACTCAATGTCATTTCTTCTTTTCCTATCATTTGTTACTTGGAAGAAGAGACTGTCCCCTCACACCTTGCTACAAACTACTTTCACATAGTTGTAGAGTCATAAGGTCTCTCCTCAGCCTTCTTTTCTCCAGACTAAGCAAGCCTAATTCTCTCAGCTACTCCTCATAAGACTTATGCTCCAGATCCTTCACCATCTTCGTTTCCCATCTCTGGACACACTCCAACACCTCAGTTTCTTTCTTGTAATGAGGAGCCCAAAACTGAACACTGTGCTTGAGACACAGCGTCACTGGTGTTGAGTATAGTGCTGACTACATCCTTGGTCCTGCAGACTGCATTATTTCTGATACAAACTGGAAGCAAAAGCCTAGAAAATTACTTATAAGGAAAGAGTGAAATAAATTAATTTATTTACTTCAGAATATATAAAGATGACAGGAATAAATCATTCTCTAGGTCTCCTATGTGCAGGATAGTAAAGTACTGTCTTCCAGCACAAGAAGAAAGATTCTAGTTGCAGACCAGATAGAAAGTACAGAATTAAGGCAGGTCTGACTGAGATAGTGGTATTTTTCCACAGCAGCCCTTACAGTGCTGTGCAGTGCATGCTTGGTAGCACATCAGTGTTTTGGCTACTGTTTGCACAGTATTGAGGCTGTCTTTCCAACTTTCTTCCTCCATCTTCACCAATAGTCTGGGACCGAGCAGCATCCTGGGAGGAGACATGGTAAGGACAGCTGACACAAACTAACAAAAGACATATTCCATATCATTTGACATCAGCTTGGCAATATAAACTCAAGAAGAGGAGCAGGAAAAGGAAGGCATTAATGATTTACATTTGTCTTCCAAAGCCCTACTTCTCCGGAAGGGGCCAGATATCGCTGCCAACAGAAAGTAGAGAATAACATCTTTATTTGCTTTGCTTTGCTTCTCACATGTGTGGCTGTGCTATTTCTTTACTAAAGTTTGCTTTAGTAAAAACTTTACCAAACTGCGTTTATCTCAATCGATGAGGCTTCTGTCTTATTTTCTCCCCTCCCTGGCTTGCTGAGGATAGGGGTAATAGAGTAGCTTGGTCGGCACTTGGTGTCTAGCCATGATCAAATCACCACAATCCACAATCACATAGCTTAGCAAAATATTTCTCTGGAATACCATATCTATAGTTGATCCTGTCATGAAGCAGCAAAACAGTCTATATAGCATTCCTCCTCTCTTTTCCCTCTTACTATAAATCTCACTGTGGATGAGTGCTTTAAAAAAAAGATTCCACCTCCTAAATTTCCTATCAGACAGCCTTGATCTTTTGATGGACAGGTTTCTCTATTCTTTTTTTTTGTGCACTCAGTAAATCATCTAACTAATATTCACCTGCCATCAAACATTGGTTCTACTTCTTTTGAAAACAAATATCATAGCAAAACACTTCACAAGTTTGCTTCGACACTTCAATCATGATGAGTGGGTTAGAATATTCATAGTCACATAAGATACCATTGCTAGAACATCAGTTTTTGTTAGTTTTTTTTTTATGAAAACACTCAAAATAAGCACTCCCTGCTGTTCATCTTTTCCAAGCACTCCCTATATTATACCTATTGAGAACCCTTCAGTCCATACTCACTCATTTACTTTTTCAATAATTCACATTCCAAAAGAATCAGAAACAGGTGATGAGCTGATGTGAAATAATTACAATCTATTTAGACTTATTTTATGGTCAATAAATGTTACAAGTAGGTCTGCAAAGTAGCCTCTTGCTGCTGTCTTTTGGCACAACTAAAAAATTATAATCTCTTGTGCTTAGGCTGATATCAGTAGATTTACTGGAGCTCAGCCTAAGTGCCATTTGAGGACAAACTTTGGTTATGTAGTTGCTGAGTAAGGTAGTTACTAAAAGGACTGAAAGTGTCTGCAGGGACATCTACCTAAGGAGCTGCTGACGATGTATTGGGGTTTTTCTCAACTCTCATCTATCTAGTACATAATAAACAGCAGTGGGAGTCCCTTAAGATCACCTTGTCATTTTAGTTCAGACATTTCACCAGTTTAGAGAACTACCTCCAGGCAGCTTCTCCTTTTAGCAAATGAGAATACCTGTTTCAAATGGATCATGAGTCCCATAATGTGATGCTTCCTTTTTGTACTGGAAGGAGGATTTTCATCAAAACGTTACAAAACTTAAAGATATTTTGAATATATTAAAGGTATTAGTAGGATATTTCCCCCCTTTAATTGCAATCTACTTTTACGTACCTTTCTTGGTGACTTTTTAACTCTTAATAATGAATAGCATAAGATGACCTTTTATCTGTTTTCTTCCTTTAGATGGTGCCATCCACTTCTGGACAAACAAGCGACTAAAGCAAATCAGGCAAGTTTTTCTGTCCTATCCTAAAACTAGTATTTTTGGACACATCATACTATTTGAAGTATTATAATTGTCCATTTCCTAATTTATGTTAACTACTGAGACATTACATTAAAATATTCTAACACAGCTTTTTGAAATAGCTGAATAACTTTATTTATAATAGTTAGAGGAAGTAGCAAATAACAATTTTCATTGTAATGTAATAGGCAATTATCAGGGTTTTTTCCAGCGTAATATTTTCAGTCACTCTACGATTGCATATTTTATGTAAAGTTTTTACCCTAACTTCTTTGCAAGAAATAAATAAAACCTGGCATTCTATCACAGTGCTACAATAAAAGATGGTATTTGGCCTAGAAATATAAGCAAAAAATATAGATGTACTATTAGCCTTTAAGATACTTTTTTTCAAATGTCATTCTTTGAGGATGTTTGTAAAGCTCTTAACATTTCAAGCTGAAAGACTTGAACAAGCTTTGAACTCTGGAATTTATGATGCCTAAAAAATTAAAGGGAAAAAAGCCCATTAAATTGTGAAGCTGCATTCTTTAGATCTCCGAGAATTTCAAAGACCTCAAATGTACAATTTTCTTGGAGCAGCCTGTGAGCCAAAGAACTCCATGTATCCCATGAAATGTTGTTGCTTTATTTGGAAATATCCTTATAGGAGGCATAAAGTGAAAGTGAATTCTCTGTAATGGGTCAATAAACAGCTGGCTATCCGAACAATTTTCTGTCCATAGATACTGAAACATACTAGTGGAAACATTCCAGCATAGACTCAAAACACTTTTGTCCCATATTTGCCACCTTTGACTAGGACCCTCTAGCTCTTACAATGCCATGAGATACGACTGCGATTCATCTGCTTCTGATAAAAAACTATGTACTTATTTTTCTGCCTTTCAAAAATCCTATTACTTTTTGGTCTTGGTATTTAGCCCTCTCACCCCATCCTTCCTTCTCTCTTGAACTCCACCTTTTTCCACAGAATTGAGAATGTAATTTTCTTTTTGCTTTAGGTAACACAAAATTAAGATAAGAAAATTACTACTAATTAAACATATATACATGTGACTTCTCAGTAAATCTGAAAGAAGATCTATGAGTACAATTTCTAAGAGGACAACTGAATGATAAATTTATGGATCATAAAATTTATTACTATTGAGAAAATAAGATACAAGAAAGGATTGTTCTCCTTAGAGAACAGAGAGAATATTTTCCAAGAACAGGCTGCTTCACAGGCATTGTAGATGTAGTTAATACGTTTGTGTGGATTTTCCTATCAGATCTTCCACTTAAAAACACCCTGAGAAAGTGTTTTTTGTCTTACATGTCCTTCCATCACAGGCAAAGTAATAAAATACTAATAATGGCTCACAAAGGCTGTAAAGAGACCCTACATCCTTTAAACAAATGCTTACAGTCTAATTGTCTCATCTGCTCATTGGTATTATAGCACTCCATCAACAGTGTGCTGTTGAACTTGTAGACTCTCCAAGTCACAGATAGGCTTTAAAGAGGGAAGATAACTTTTATTTGTTATGGGCAATAAAACTAGAGTCTCTACTGACTGTCTGACAAGGAGGCGTCTGATATGGTGGATCCAGTCAGGCAGAACACAAATCGAAATAGTGTCCAAAGGGCAAGGTAATGGGGGAATGAGAAGTATAAAACCTACACAATAAAATTATATTGCAATGAGAGAAAATTAGAAAATGAGGACTAGAGCCTAAAAATAGAGCAAATCTGTCCCTTGAAGCTAGATACTGTAGGCATGGTTGCTACTGAAATAGCATCACACTGGTTTGCCTTTAGTTTAGACTTAGCAATGGTGATATATAGAGGCTGAGTTGAAACAACATGCTAGTACATGTGCACAGCTATACATTTACACAACTAAACATCATTATGATGTTTTTATCTACCATAGAGGATATCTGTGAACAGGCAAGTGTTTTGGTAATTGTTCTACATCTTCTATCAGGAATTAAAAGAAAAAGCATAGATCTTGGAGATGTGTTTCAAGTTATTTCCTGATGAGAAAAAGATGTTACATAGAAGGAAAGGTTAGTTATTAATTCAGATAACACAGACAACAAAGATATTACATACAAA
>WBNH01009349.1:0-13785 GCA_013401255.1 Urocolius indicus | reverse complement strand
CTACATCCTTTAAACAAATGCTTACAGTCTAATTGTCTCATCTGCTCATTGGTATTATAGCACTCCATCAACAGTGTGCTGTTGAACTTGTAGACTCTCCAAGTCACAGATAGGCTTTAAAGAGGGAAGATAACTTTTATTTGTTATGGGCAATAAAACTAGAGTCTCTACTGACTGTCTGACAAGGAGGCGTCTGATATGGTGGATCCAGTCAGGCAGAACACAAATCGAAATAGTGTCCAAAGGGCAAGGTAATGGGGGAATGAGAAGTATAAAACCTACACAATAAAATTATATTGCAATGAGAGAAAATTAGAAAATGAGGACTAGAGCCTAAAAATAGAGCAAATCTGTCCCTTGAAGCTAGATACTGTAGGCATGGTTGCTACTGAAATAGCATCACACTGGTTTGCCTTTAGTTTAGACTTAGCAATGGTGATATATAGAGGCTGAGTTGAAACAACATGCTAGTACATGTGCACAGCTATACATTTACACAACTAAACATCATTATGATGTTTTTATCTACCATAGAGGATATCTGTGAACAGGCAAGTGTTTTGGTAATTGTTCTACATCTTCTATCAGGAATTAAAAGAAAAAGCATAGATCTTGGAGATGTGTTTCAAGTTATTTCCTGATGAGAAAAAGATGTTACATAGAAGGAAAGGTTAGTTATTAATTCAGATAACACAGACAACAAAGATATTACATACAAAGGGGCACACACACGTACACATAAATACATCCCTTCCATTCTGCAATTCTTGCAGTTTCTCCTTCAACCTCTCTCCAGCTTATTTGATGCCACTATCTTACAATGACACCTGCTAGAAAACCTTAGTGAAGCCACTGACAGCTCCCCTGGAGTTGCTGCCTGTCAGTGTCTAATTCTCAGTCAGCAGTATATACTAGCTCCAACATATTTCTAATTTCCCTTTCTTTCTCCTTGGGACAACCTATGCTTATTATCACAGTGGATAATACTCCTAGGCCTGTTTCCCTGCCAGCCCTCCTTCTCCTGAAGTGAAGGTGCAAATGAGATCTGGAAGCACAGTCTAAATGTGCATAAATCTTAAACCCCTGGCTAGAAAACGATTCATTGCTCCCATTCCTTTCATGTCCACAGATAATCCACTCAATATTTCAACAAAAATCATTTTCTTTTGTTTGAGGTTATCTTTTAAAATGAACTTTTTGCTACTTTTAATGCATGAATACTCAGCTTGTTACAGTCATTTTAGCTTAGTCTCTCTGAGGACAATGGATAAATATCTCACGGTGATACAGGATTTTTTTCTTCCCTTCCTATTACCACAAGATCTTTTAGCTCTCTGGGACATCCTTTTGCACTTGTGTCAAGATAGATCTTGAAAAAAATATTGAGGTTCTAATTTAATTTTGATCCACTAAAATCAATACTAGTCTATTAGTATGAAAATGGTAAGATCATAATGGGTTTCAATTCTTAAACTTTTAGTTTCAGTGACTTTGGGATATGGCTTTTATCAGTCTCCATGAACAGTTCCACAGAGACTGAAAGAGAGAATTTGGGATCACATTTATTCCAAGTGCTCCAGATATTCCTAGCAAGATTATGAAGGTTTATTATATTTAGTATTCTATGTTACATACTCTTTTAAAGCAATATTTGAAATCATGATCCAGAATTCCAGTTTACTATGAATACTGTTATTTATCTCAGATTAATAATTTTAAGGTTTTTTCTTTTTTTTTGTAACTAATAACTAAATTATGTTAGAAAGAAAAGGGACTCAGCAGACAATGAAGATTCCCTCTGTTCCCATTGATCTAAGAGACGGTACAAATCAGCTTTCCTTAATATTTGTCTGAACTGTGCTTAGAAGAAACTTCATACCTAGGCTGAAATCCCTTACCTTTACTTTTTTCCCCCCAAGTATGCAGGTCTGACACTTAGAATTCACTGTCTACCAGATTATATGCATAGGTGATTGTGGGAAAATGGTTGCATGAGAAAAAGCACCTAGATGTTTTACAGCTGACCGAAGAGGAATGTGTTAATCATCGCACACAGCTGGTGTAGCTGCTAGGGAGGCAAGGACACGCTGTCTTTGACTGTTGCAATTATACAATAACAGGTTGTTTTTGCAGTAAGAAAGGCATGGGAAAAGCGGGAGAGACTGATCCTTTGTACATGCTCCTATTAGGAGCTCAGCTTTGCACTATGTATGAGTTAATTAACTAGAGTATAAATATTGGGTAAGCACGATTAATAAACAAAGCTCGCTGATCACTCATATTGAGTGTCCGCGTCTTCCCTCCGACGCGACAGGTGATTTTCCAGAGTTTTACAACAACAAATCTAAGTTTATAATGGAAAAAAAAAAAAACCAATAGCATTCATACTTTTATATAAGAGGACTTCTGATCTGCTTACTTGTGGTAAACTGAAATGTAATTGACTTTTGGAAAAATTTCATTAAAGAAAAAACAAATCCAAACGACAACATATTAAACTTCTGACCCTATGCTGCAGAGCAGATCTCTAGAAAATCGATCATGTATGAACAAAGACGTATGTTTAACTTCAGATGGAGCAGTGTTCATACCAAGAGACTTATCCTACAAAGACTGAGTACTTTGACAGACAAAGAAACAAAAGAAAGTTGCTTTATTTAGATGACCAGTCACAAAATGATAAGTAAATTAAAATTTCAGAATTTGCATTGCAACCTACAGAGTAAAGGAATTCACACACATGCACACACACACATAGACCTGTCAAGTAATTTAGAATAGCAAACGTAGAAGAAAGTTGTGTTGTATTTGTATACATTCTCCAGACAGAAAAAGACTCTAAAATCATTTAGTAAATGAGTCATAGTGAATCATTCTCTTAGTATAGTATCAAAAGAAAATATATTTTTTAGATGACTTCTATAGGAACTTGTAGACTTGGGGAAAACTCTTTACATAGAAAGTTTGTCTTACAAAACTATTTATAAAGACATCCAGCAAGTTGGACTCCAGATTTGCAATGTAATTTCACCATACATTTTTCTTTTCAAAAGCAAAGTCATTGCAGGAATAATAAAAGCTTTCTCCTACTAATCTGCTAACCTCACATAGAAATAGTTCAGTAGGAAATCCTATCTACAAAGTGTTGTGTAAACTGCTGTCAATATAAATGGTGAAAACAAACATTTTGCTTCAATTGGTTGGAGAGAGCCATCAGAGACTTGTTTTTCCCTCATTCCACTTTCATGAGCTGTCCTTTTTTGACAGACTTGGTTTAGTAGCAGCAAATTCTGTGTCTCTCAGGAAAGTGAGCATGAAAGTTTGGCACCTTGAGCCTTTCCCTTTGACATTCTGCTAGCTAGATCCTTGCAGCTTGCTGAGGTGCATTTCTTTTTTTTTTATTTTCCTTTTTCTTCTGATAGGGTCATATGTATGCAGTTCAGAAAGCATTCCCATAGAGAACCCCCAAAGGACAGACAGCCTGTGTATCTGATTACAAATCAGCCAACTACCTGATTCCTGGAACACTGGAGTAATTGGCTGGGGATTTTATCTGTTTCTCTGGCTGATGCCAATAAGCAGGCGTGTTTATTAACAATTTATTTACAGAGCACAGATTGATTTCAGGAAAGAAACATCACCAGCCTCTGCAAAGTGTGAGCAAATGATTTCTTCCGAGGCTTCAAATAATCTATTATTGTCAAGGTATCTGTCTGCATTGGTCTTTATCTCAGGGATTTAGACCTTGACATCAAACATGTTCAGGAGGCACAACATGGGGTGAAAAGATTCTTGTTTCCTGTAGAATTAAGTGCTTCATAAGTAACACAATTAGTTGAATAAACACACACTACATTTGCCTCGGGCTTCCTGAACAATATTAGGCAACTCAGTGTTGCTTACTAAATTACACAGCTTTTCCCTCACAGGTGATCAGGAAGCAGATGCATATAGTCAAGAATACATCAAGATGCCATTTATGGTATGAAGTATTATTTCTTTTAGCCTCAGAAATCAACTCATCAAATTTAATGATGAATAATGAGGCATAACTGGTTTTGAATCAGCCTTTCTAGAAAAATTGCTTACATTTTTTTCCTTCACTTCACTAGAAATTGCATTTTTTTCTTTTCCTCTTCTTTTCCTTGCCAACGTGCAGCCAAAGACTTCACGACATTCTGTGAAGGTATTAAACTGATTTTCTGAATAATATTATCTTAGTCAAGAATGTTTCCTTTCATGATTAAGAGAATAATTAAACTAACATTATCTGTTTTTTTTTTCTCAGGATCTGATTTAGCATTAGCTATTCTTGTCTGGACAAAGTCCATTTTATGAAGCAATACTAGGAAATGTCATTTTTTATTTTCTTTTGGTGGTTCTGCTGAAATTCACAAATCATATTCTTTCACAGATTGTTACCATAACTATATAACTTCTTAGCTATTTGAAACAATTTAAGTAACAAAAATACTAAATAAAATATAATGATGGTAACTTAATTTTCAGGTTGATACTTAAAAATTGATCAGTTGTATACAATAAAAGGAATTGTTACAGGAAGTGTTTCTTTGTATTTCCCATAATAATTAATCTCTTTTCAAAGCATAGATCCTCTTAATGTGATTATATAGTATTAAAGTACAATGCAGAGCACAATAACAATAAATATCTGAGTAGGATCTCCATCAAAGAAAATAAAACCCCATGTTATTCTGTTTCCAAGAATAAATGGCATCTAATAAGTTAACAATTACCTTATTGTGGTAAATATTGAACTAACAGAATAAAGGGTTTTGTGTAGAACTTTTGATAAATTGCAAAATAGCAGCATTTTATCAATTTACCTGAATGCAATCCAAACAAAATTTACATTCAATATTAAACTTGAAATATTGTGCCTAATGCCAACCAATTGCTCACTAAGATACTATTTTTTTTGTCAAAGAAAGAAACACCAAATGCATTTAGACTTTTTTTTTTTATTTTTCCTTAGAGTACCTTCTGTTGAAACATTTTTTTAATCTAAGCAAGATTCTAACCGAGAAACAGATTCAGCTGTAAAATATTTCCTTTTCTTATTGGGCCAAGAAACTCCATTGTTTACCACACTGAAAGAGTAAAAGTTGTTCCACTCAGATGAGAGAATCTTACTTTATCAATACAATTATATGAAGTTTTTCACACTTAATTGTAGATCCATAAATTCCTCACTACAGACAGTACAGACAACTCTCTAATAAATGTGTATTCACATATCCTCAGGGAAATGCAAATGGGGTTTCAGCCCATTCTTGTGTAGATCAGACATCTCATTATCTGGTTAAAATTCCACTGAATCTCCATACATGTATCTCATTCTTGAAATGTTGTGCCTAATTCCAATTAATTGCTCACTGAGACTGTGATAGCATCCGTTTGATAATCCTGTGTGCCTGCAACTCTTGTAGAATCCAGTGAAGGTGTCTCACTACACTGAGAAATGCAGTCAGTGAGGCAAACTTATGTATTCTTTCCTCAATAAATCCACTTCAAAGCCCTAAAATTTTCCCTTTAATTTTTTTATATTTCATGTAATTCTTTTCCACACTTGTCTTCTCATGTCTTCTAATTACACATTTGTCTTACAATTGTTTCCATTCTACTATATTTTTTTTCATTTTTCTTGTGTTCCTCTTCTTGTCCACATGTCAGAGGCACAAAATGCAAAAGAGAATGGAAATGTACTTTAGAAAAAAAAGACATGTGTCATCTCTAAGGTCTTTTTTTACAACCAGCAGAAGAGTCATTTTTCCCACAAACATCTGAGAAAACATAAAATAAGGCTAGGGAATCATAGCTTGGCCATGACTTCTTACACTGTATCAATATGTTGGCATTTTTATGGTGCACCTGGAAAATTGGAAAGCAATAGTAGAATTGGTTATATGTTGTTTAATATGTTTTAGTCCTATCTGCAGCCATGTAGAGCTGTCTGCTGTAGGAGTAATTGAACATGATTCAGTAGGATAGTCAGTCAATTGGATGTGGAAAAAAAAGATCTTTTTATTTGATGATATTCAAAGAATGGTCAAATGACAGTTATTAAATCTTGATCTTGACACAAAAATAGTTTTAATCCTGTGTAGTAATGACCATAATTAAGCAAAAATCTTGCATATACTGGTGACAGAAGAAAGGATCCTGATTTGTTCCTACTGATACATTGATTTAAAACCTGATATATCTGAGCTGGGGTTTGACTAATCCACAGAAGTGGCTGCCAGGGCTAAAATTTGGATAAGGTCATAAATGTAGAGAGTGTTACTACTTGGCATTTCCACATACCCCTCAAACTTTCATTTTCTGGCCGACTCTCATGCAATAAAGATGCAATGCCTTGTGTTTGTTTGCTCAATAACTTACAGTTTCATGGTCGTAATTCTAGGGGGTTTCTCTTTCTTCTGTTTCTGCCTTGCTGAGAAGGGCTGGAAATCTCTCTCTAATAACACCTGGGAAAAGTAATTGAAAATACGCCCTTAAAAAAAAATCAAGTTGTTATTTATTCTGCAAGACAAAGTCAAGGCACTCATCTCAGATATTCCTGACAGTGGGAATGATAGAGGAAGGATAATATTTTACTGGGCAGTCTCTTGCTTATTCTCTGTCTCTCACTCCAACACAATAACTACAATCAAGAAAGGGAAATTGCATGTGTTAGTGTCCTAAGGAGAAAAAGCAAACAGGGTTTATAATAGCAATGTTTTGAAATTCAGTTCTTGCAGGGAGGTTCTGTGCAACTCTTCAAGCCCAGAGTCTGGTTGGGGGTGGTGGGTAACAGCTATGACTATTTATTTATTGATACAGCAGTTTCTGAAATGTCCAGCTGTGTGAACAAGAAAGATATTTCCTACAGGATGGTAGAAACTCCGCAAATAAACTAGTCTGAAGCACTTATATCTTTCTGTCACTTACAAAGTAGAAAAAGTACCAGTGTTTAGTCAGGTTCAGGCAATGGTGGATTAAAAATTAATCACAACTCTAAATCTGAGGAATAATTAAAGGTTTCCAGAGATGTACAGAGAAAGCTATATTTCTTTGGATTTGGCTTAGTAAAAATAGTAAATCCAGATTATTTTTCCTTGTGATAGGAATATTTCTCTGGACAATTTGAGAAAGAAATAAAATACAGGTCTTAATAATCTCAGACCACTTTATCATGTATGTAAAATCATCCAGTAACAAAACATCAAATGCTAAAGATAACACTAAATTGAGTTCTTTTTCTGATAGACCTTTAAAAGTGGAATAAGGATACATTTTAGAAGGAGATTGGAAATATAATGGCAGGAAATTGCAACAGTGGTATCTGTGCTTTTAAACTAGCCTGGTTCAGCTTGTAAATTACACCAGATTATATAGCTCCTCTTTTATGGTACTTTTTTTTTTTTTTTAACTGAAAGTACCCAGAAACGATGAACAACTTTCTTCCTTAATGTTTACACACTCCTTCCTCTATTTCCTCCTTTTCTCATTTTGTTTTTTTGTTTTTTTTATCATTGCTTCCCTTATATTTTCCTGCTGCATCTCCTTTTGAGAATCACCTGTATAATTTCTCATTCATCAATACTCCAGTTTCTCAGATTCTGTCGTTCCCTTGCATAAACCTGGTCTTCGTTTGAAAACCATCATATTTTATATAGATGAATTGGTAACACTCAAACAAACTGAACTGCTTAGCAAAATGTAATGTCATTTCTATAATAGTTTCTAACATAATAATTATTTCTAACACTACTTCTAGAGTGAAGTACATCTGTGATGTTAACATAGAATGTGATTTGAATAATTTTAATAAAAACCCCAACATATATTGTTTCCCTTGTCCTATAGAAAGTAATATTTCTGTGAGAAAGTAAAAAAAAAAAAAAGAGGAAGAGTCAGGTAAAACCAAATCAACGAAATGTATGAATGAAATGAATGTTTTAAGTTAAGTTTATTCAGGTAGAAATATAGTCCTTAGTAAGAAAAAGTTTCTGTGCAGAGAATCAAGGCCTAATGTGACATGAAGGGGACATCTATTGACTCTAGACTAATGTATAGATTTCATAGATTAGTCTAGATTAGTAGATTTCACAGATTAGTATAAAATTATAAAAGAGATCAAACTTAATGAGGTCAAATTCAAAGGGTGTTAAGGAAAAATCACTGTGGACAAAAATAATTTTCAGAGTGGAAGTATACATAAGACACCTGAAGAACAGATGAGATTTCTTGCTAATAATGACATGCATGTAGAGCTATGAGCAAACAAGCACAGAACACACAAGAGAGTGAGAAATTTAGTGTAATATGCTATGCATATTATATGAGAAAAAAATACAGCAAAGGCAGTGATGTGACGGTCTTGTAGTAAGCACCAGTTTCATCTTACTGACCGAGTGCAAAACTACAGAAGATGGTCATGATATGCAACAGCACAAACTTCTTGACATGAATCTGTTGCACAAATCAGCAAAATAGTACAACGTATGCAGTGGGATGTAACTACATGCTACATTGCAGCCGTCAAGTCATGTTCTTCTTGGCTGCAAGTCAGATTAAGAAGCATAGAGAAAATTCAAAAGTTTTCAAAACATCAGAGTAATTGCATTCCTGAAACCAAATTAAGAAAAAAGGTATATCACAACACATCACTGTTAGTATTTGTATTCCTATGATTTGTCACATTCATTGAATATTCAGTCAACATAAAGCATTGATAGTATGTTCAAGGAAAAAGTCAATAACTATCTATATAATAAATGTCTAGCTGAAACAAATCTGAAATTAAATCAGTAAATAAAACTACATTTATTAATGGAGTCGACACAAAGTATCCATATACATGAGTAAATGAAAATAAATGAAGTAATACTTTGGCAAGGCATCAGGTTGTATAGGATATGTACCAGAAAAATGACAAGTTAAACTTTATACACCTCTGTTGCCAGCGTTGCCTGCAATAAATTAATTACCACAATTAGGTAGGGCCAAAGATGACAAAGAATTCTGGCATTAAATGTATCTGGGTAGTTATTACTAGCAAAATGGGAGAAACATCTAGATAGTTAAGCTTGATGACTGCAGAAGAATTGTAAGTACTAGAGAGGGCAGACATTTGAAACAAAACTATGACTGGAAAACTTGACAGTCCTCCTTTGTTGCATTACAATATCACTCTCAAATGAACAAGTTATTCAAATCCAAATTGTAAAGATAAACCAGGAAGAAGAAAGCAGCAAGACTATCACTACTCTAAAGATGGCACTTCAGAAGATTATTCAGTATATGGTACTCATCTGCACAAGATATTCCAGAAGAATGATATACTAGCAGGTCTGATGGAAGTTAAAGTAACTTTTGTGACATTTTATATATTGCAGCACAGGAAAAGTACACACAAAAACTTCATCACGGTGTTTACAAATGCAGGAAATGTCATTTAAAACTGAACCACAATAAAATGCAAATGTAGTGCATATGAAAGACTTTGATCATTTCTTAGAAAAAGGAAACATTAGATTTGATCCAAAATAGTGAAAACAATAAAGCATTTAATAGTCCTTACATCACCCAAAAGAGATAGAAATTTTATTGGAGATGATGCCCATTTAAAATCCACAGAGACTAAAGAAGTTCAAAGAGTGTCTTTGAGAAATAGAAAGACAGATGCTAAAAGAATGCAGACAAAGTACACTATTGCTTCTGAAGCAAAACCTCAATATTAAATGCAGTGAAAACAGAGTACAATAACAATCAAAGTACTGGTAGACTCTTCCTATGCAGCTGTAATACAAGCATAACTGCAGAAACATTTCAAGAGATACCAATGCAGCAACACATAAAGACACTTTTCTAGAAAATATCATAAGCTACTAGTAATAAATATAAGTCTAGTTCCATGCAAACGATATAAAAGGTTATAGCTTTCTAAAAAACCCCTGTGTTTGGAACAAAAAGCATTCAAATTTTCATCACAAAACCTCAGAAGTTTATAGTGTTTATCAGTGTCTGACAGTAACTCAGGACATAGGATAAGGAAAAAAAGAATGACAAAGCAAAAAGTTATTCTTTCCACAGGCAAAAATGAGATTGAGATATCTTGCCCCAAGACCAGGTCTCTGAGATCTTCACAATGAAAAAAAGCAGATTTTCCTAAAGAGCATGACAATATCTGACTTTTGACAATATTTTCAGTAGAATCAGTCTGAAAAGTATTTGTGAATGTATAGTATGTACAATTGTGGTGGTTTAGCCCTAACTGAACAATGACCAAACCACCCAGTTACTCACTGCTCCCCAACTCAGCAGGATGGGGAGGAGAAACAAGAGAGAGTTGTAGAACTTTCTGGGTTGAGATAAGGACAGTTTAATAGAACCCCACATGAGTAGGCAGTTACAATGATGGCCAAAGGACAAAGAAAAACGAGCAATGCCCAGTGTAACTGCTCACCGCGCCCAGCCCTCAGCCCAGCGCCCAGCCCAACAGCAGAGCCCACACTGGCCACAGCACCACCGAGCCCTGGCTATTGCCCTTATATCCCGAGCATGATGTCACATGGGATTGAACAGCCTGTCCATGCCCCCCAGCGGCAACAAGGGAGCATTCACTCTATCCTGGCCAAACCCAGGACAACAATTCTAAAAGTAGTCAAGAAACATATTTTATTAACTTAATACAGACATGCAAGTGTAAATGTTGCAATTGTGCAAACTAGGCAAGATTTGTGAAGAACCTGTGACTGTCAATGCTTCACTTCAGAGAGTTCTGACAAGAACAGTCAGCTGCTTCAGTTGAGCATGAAGACAACAGCTATTTGCTGATAGCTTGTTACAGTCATGATTTTAAATACCTGAACAAAGCAGTATGTTTGTCAGCACTGCAATGAGTCAAATTATGACAATTTCCACAGATGTGATATTTGCATTTTGGATCATGCTTTGGCATACACTTGGAGAAACTTGAGATTGACTGGATTTGCAGGTCTGCCATCTGCAGTCTGCGCTTTCAACTGTACTATCAGTGGCCTAGTTGAATAATAGATTGAAATAGATAAGCCTTAACTTCTGTTTGCTAAGCTCCTTAAGCCAGATACCTTCACCCTGTGTGTGAGAGGGGCCTAATTGGTCTAATTTCTTTAGCATATCTTTTAAGAAAGAACTGTAAATCATGAACAAAAAAGGAAAATGGAACTGTTTGATTGACAGAATGATAAAGCAACATCAGATTCATACTTTTTTGAAGGGGACATGCTGTAACAGTTTTAACAAAGGACTGGAAGAAATATTCCATCATGAAGGACTACAAATATTGGGTTTGTCTAGTTCAGAGAAGAGGAGGCTGAGGAGCAGCCTCATTGTTCTCTACAGCTTCCTGAGGAGGAGAAGGGGAGAGAGAGTTGCTTATCTTTTCCTCCTGGTGTTTGGTCATAGGACATGTGGAGATGACTCAAAGTTGTGCCAAGGCAGGTTCAGACTTGACATCAAGAAACAGTTTTTTACTGAAAGTGTGGTCAAACACTGGAATTGGCTCCTGGGGAGGTGATCTATGCTACAAGCCTGTCAGTGTCTAAGATACATTTGGACAATGTGCTTGATAACATACTTTAACTTGGTCAGGCCTGAATTGATCAGGCAGTTGGACTAGATGATCATTGTAAATCCAGTCCAACTGAAATAATCTATTCTATTTTATACTAAAACATGAGTGATCAGTGGCAATTTTGTGTTGTAATTATACTGGTAGAGCACAATAGTTCTTATGGAAACTAATAGGCGATGGTCTTTTCTAACGCCTGTTAGACTCTAGAGAGCACTCTTACTCGTGAAGCTATGTGTAGTCCATGAAAATACAATCTGTGGTCTTAAATATCTTGCAAAGAGAGGACACAACCCATAAGACTACAGCTTTTCTTCGAGCAGTTCAAGTAGAATTATCAGAGATGCTGGTACGTCACCTATAAGGGCAAATGACAACATTAATTTGGGCTACAACAGAATTTTACCCAAAGAGGGCGACATAATATGACATGCACTGATGAAGTTATTAACTAGAGCATTAGTAATGTGCTCTCCAAAGCTTTTGTGCTTATGGAGGTCACACGTTGTACACAGCTGGATAACAGCCTCCATCATTCCTCTGTAACAAGAACAGGAAATCCTTCCACTTCTGTGTCTCTAAACATCTAAAGCTAAATTTTTAAAAATATATTTGGGAATTTGTAAATGTCCTGTTTCTTGGCTTTGTGGGCAGTCCAAGCTAGGCAGGCTGCTAAAGTATAAGGCAAAAGCCTAGATGTGATCATCAAGGTCGCCAACTACAACATGTAATCCCACTAACAAATTTATAGAGCTTCATTGTGAACATAGTTCAAGTTTTTTCTTTGCATTCTTGAAATACAGTATTTCTGCAACAGAGGTAAGTACTGGTAGCTAGTACAACTCTGGCCTGATGCAGAAGTGTCAGTGTTGCTCCAAATCAGTCATGCATGGGAGTGCCAGGACTATAGCAGTGAAGAGCAATTACCATCATCTCCCTGGTAAGAGGTGCCCTACTTTTACAACTTCCTTGGGCTCAGTCCAAGGCATAATTCCAGCAGTAGCAGAAGAAATGGTGACAAGTTAAAATATGTTTTAAAAGCACAAAAAAAATATAGCTGTTTTGTGGTTAAATTTAGTGTATGTATCAGCATAGCCCAGCTGTTCTTCTTTTTCATTCTCTGATTTGTTCTTTGAAATTCTAGTTTCTCCCTGTAGTAAAGAGGCAGAGGACTGGTTTGTACTGTAAAAGAACCAATAAGACTAATTTTTTTTTTTTCACTTGACAGCTAAGGTATATTTTAAAAAAGTCCAGAAGGCTGAGGAAAATATAGCAAAAGGTGATGGCAGTTCTTTAATTTGGTTTTCTGTTATTTTGAATCTATTCAGTACTCTTTGTAATACTGTCACTCAAAATGACTGTATTTGGAATTAACATAGGTTTCATGTGTAATTCAATGGGTATTCAGCGTAACTTAGCAACAGCTAAAGCATTTTTTTTTCTTCTGGAAACTAGAGCATAGCTGTTGATAATTTCACTTGGTAGACTGGTTGGCACACATTACTTCAAATTTCTGATTTTCCTTATTAAAGCTATCAGATATTATTGATTTATAATGCACATTTGAGTTAATTATCAGAAGTTACATAAAGAATAAATAAATCTAGCATCAAATCTCTGCAAACTTTTAGATTTGTCCAGATAATAGAATGGGAATAATACTTTAAACATATAGGTTAAGTTCAAAGGCAATTAGAGTTAGTGTAATGGAAAAACCTTTTAAAATTTACAATGCTCACACATCTTTGTATTTCAAGGTTTTTGTATGTGTGTGGATGTATTTTGTATAACAAATGGGGTAGAGGAGTCTTTTATACTATAAATATATTTACTCTTAGAGCTCATGCTATGTGTGGCAATATGTCCCCACTAAATATATAGTCAGAAGAAGCCTGACTGTATTAACCTAGTTTAAGTATTGAATTACTCCAAGTAAATATATAGAAGTCATTTTCCTCAGAAAGTAAAAATTTATGCTACAGAATCAATGTGCAATATAATCATAGAATCATAGAATGGCAGGGTTTGGAAAGGACCTCTACCATCTAATCCAACCTCCCTGCTAAAGAAGGTCCACCTACATCAGGTCACACAAGCACGCATTCAGGAGAGTTTTGAAGACCTCCAGAGAAGGGGGGCTCTGCAGGCTACGCCAGTACTCTGTC
>WBNH01009347.1:0-23454 GCA_013401255.1 Urocolius indicus | reverse complement strand
TATATATATGATAGTTATATATATATATATGTTACTTAGACTTCTTAGTTCAAGCTTTCAGGATGTAAACATGGTAGTCAGGTATTTTTCTAACTCCAGACATCAGTATTTCACGTTGATTGTAAAAGAAAGAGTGTACATGGTGACTGCAGGATCTTTAAAGGTATACCCAGGGGACAGAATGGCACTTCAAACACAAATGGTACATATTTTTATTCCACTTCAAAACTTCTTCTACCGTGACCCAAATTCTTGAAAGATCTGCTTAGCGCTCAAGTGTTTGTCAGATGCTGAATCTGATGGGGAAGTTGTAGACTCTCTGGGTCTCTAGAAGTACCCAGGACTTAGACCAGCCCCACAGGCAGCCTAACACCGGTCTAACCAGGCCTGGGCCAGCCTAGGTTCAGCTTTGCTTTTCAAATTGAATACACAACTATCAATCCTCTACCTGTGGTGTCCCGTGCCAGCATCAGGGATGTTCCACCCTGCAAAGGACAGCAGCTTGCTGGGACAGCTGAGGGGCAAGAAGTGAATAAACTCAAAAAGTCACAAACCAAAGTCCCACTTTTGTCCTGGGGAAGACAAATGCTCATTTCCATAACTTCATAGCAACTTAATATGGATTTTAATGTTGCACAAGGCACATGGAAGCATTTCCTCCAAAACGCCAGAAGTTTGGGTTACCATTGGATAAAGGAAAAAGAGGGAGCTGCTCCTTTTCCCTGGGGAAGACAAGCTGGGGACTGCCCACCACAGCAAGCTAAACAGCCCCAGGTACTGACTACAGAAGGCAATACAACTGGACTGCATTTAGACTACAAGGAAGAACCAGGGTGTTTTCTGGTCCAGTCAAGATGTCTGCCTGCAGTTTTGGTTCTGCCTTTACTGTACTCATCTGGATGTCCCGAGGGCTTGCTGATACTGCAGTCATTATTTTTCCTAAAGCTTCCCTCGTGCACCAGACATCACTTGTCTAAACAATGCAAGTGTCACTCTCACAGGTTGGTTCTGCATGTGTTTTGAATCCTTTCACTACCACAGATTTACTGCGCCTGGGTCCAAGGGCTGCACCTTTCCGAGTCCTCCACTGCTCTTTGTTCCTAGAAGCTTCAGGATCAATGGCCCATACTCCAACATTCAGTTCCTAACCTCTCTACTACAGCAGTTTAAAACCTGAAAGTCTTCTACAGGCAAACCATCTTTCATCTCACCCTCAAAGCAGCAGAGGCAGTAAAGAGTGGGCAGAAAGGCCCCAGAAAACACTGCTAGAAAAAAATGTCATTGCCAAAAATCAACATATTCCCATGGGCAGAGACAGGCAGAGGACCCCTGGAATTCTTCTACAGATGAGTAAATAAAATGCCCAATGCTAAAGCAATGAAAGGACAGACATTCATTTGTGATGCAGGGCATTCAGGAATTCTGCTTTAGAGAACATCTGAAGAACTCTAATCAGGTAAATGCTTCTACAAGAAGGAGTTGCATCAGCAGCTTTATTACCTCATTCAGTAATGTGTCACTGATGTCATTTAAGTCACCAATTTATTACTTTTTCAGACGTTTTAGGGCATAGTCTTGTTTTAAAGCTGGTGTATAAACAAGCTCAGCCCCAGCACATCTGGCAGTGATGAGAGGTACTCACAGTCAGCTGCCACCTTCCCTTTTGTGGGCCTCTGGGGTTGGGTTTATTTGGTCAGTTCGTTTTTTGAAGCCTTAAATTTTAGTGGTAAAAAGCCCATTTAAGTACCATGAACGTTTTCTATTAGAACTACTGAGCACAGGACCATGAACATAAATGAGGACATGCTCAGAACATCATAACCCTGGAAGAGAAGTTCTCTTCATGTGGACACAGATTGCTGCTCCCACAGCCAATAGCACAGTTCCTTGTAAGCAAGTACAATTTTTACTTTCACAAAGAACAAAACCATGTCCTGAAGCCAATATGGAAGGGAAAAAGAAAAGGTGCTGGAATGTTGTGTGACATATTAATACGTACTCTTGAATTCTCTTCAATTTCTCTGCCTGTTGCTGCAATAGTTTCAACTAACTCAGCCACATCCAGGTCCTCAGTCACCATGCCAATGTAAACACAGTTCTTCTGCCCTCCGAATTCAGGACCTGGGCAAGGGAACAACCAAGGGACAATCAAGGCTCCGTGATGCACAGAAACACAGAGTCACAATGGGTGTAACACTCCTGCTTGTCAATCTGGAGATCCTAATACACACACACACATGCTTCTGTAAGTAAGGGCAGTATCTGCACAGGTTCAAGTTCTGCAGACTAAGAGAGCTCAGTCCCAAGACCTTTCAGAAAAGGCAAACACCACCTAAACAAGAAAAACAGTGGGTATGTTACACAGCCAGGGACATGTCTAATATCAGTGTTGAATCCATTTCAGACTTGTCGCTTTCTGCCTTTTACGGATTACTTGGTTCCACAGTTCTAGGGGGCCCTCAACTTTTGAAAGCTGAGCAGTAAAAAAGTAGTTCTGAGTAAGCAAATGAGTATTACTTCAGCTCCAACGTGGCACTATGTCAATAGGAAAGTGCTGCTAATGATTATGAAAGTCATCTGAAGCTTTTAGTCTAGCCCCAGAAAGCAGCAAAGTGGTCAGTGTGTTTTGAGTGAGAGCAGCTTGGCAAGAGATGCAGCACCACCTGAGAAGGCTCCATTTACCAAGAGGAACAGCTCTTATACTCCTCACAGGAGGAATACCACAGCTCTTTCCTGATAAGGAAACCCTTTTTAGTCCAGTTGCTCTGTATCAATTCTCACTAGTATAATTTCTGCCAGCACTGCATGTTGCTCACCCTGCTAAACACGTACCACCTGAAAGAGGGGTGAGGAGGCAACAAGGTTACAGGTGGTGTACCTACAACAACCACAAAGGCAGCAGTGTAGTTTTGCACTACAGTGACGTTTGTACAAGCAGCCTGTTGAACCACAGTGAACTATGAGTCTTCAAAACAGTGCAGTTACCCAAAGAAAACGTGAGATCCGACTCCAGCTCATTCAGTTTTTTCAGCAGTTCTGTATTGATCTTTTCTAGTTCCTTTTCTTGTTTGTCACCGTCCTTCCCATCACCGTGATAGTTATACCTTCAAACCAAGCCACAAGACAGCAATTGCACTTTACAGTACATACAAAAACATACACGCATTGAGCACATTTCTACACGTTGGAACAGCCAAGAATCTCAGAACAGGAGAGCTTAGCTCTACAAGTTAACTGGCATTTGGCATCAGCTTTCTAGGTAATGGATTCATTATGCTTGGAACAGCTTGACTATACAGAATCCTTCCCAGAAGACTGTTATCAGAGGACCAGAACAGACACCTGAAGGGTTTTCTGAAGTGGTTATTCAGTACCTAAGAGAATCCCATAACATGAAAACACACATGCTGCTGCTTGGCTAAATACAGTGTGCTGTGCTGGTGTGTTATGGATCCATCTCACAGAGCCACGTGCTGCCTCTCCAAGGTAACAACTATTGCCCTAATTTTGCTGTAAAAAGCTCCTCAGATTTTCTTTGAAAAGAAATTAAAAAGATAGAAATCAAACAACTTTTTAAAAGCACCCAAAAGCTTCACCTGGGTGCAAAGCCAGGTGCTGATCAGCAAACAATAGATCTGAATCAGCACTGAAGAGCCCAAGGGTTCCATCCTGTTAGTGCACACACAGTCCATCCAGACACACAACAAAGAAAATAATGAAACAAGCTTACCTTACAACACCCAGTCCTGGCCAGCTGAGATCTTCAATGTACAACAAGCCTACTGTTCTCCTCACTTCTTGCTCAAATTCCTCTCTCAGTTGGAGTGTACTTGTCAGAACTGGTATCTTCATTTTTAAGCAGTCTACTAACTGATCAACATCTTGTATTTCGGTTCCTAAAACTAAAGAGCTGATGTGTTAGTGTGTGGTAAAAGTGAACAGGCCTCACACAGATGTCTGAGTTAGGTAAAGAAGCCACTCTGTAACCATACTCTGTCAACCATAACTTACAGGTAGTATTCAAATATCTTGATATATGTAACAGTAGTTTTTCTCCAGTTATCTGGTAAGTCCTAAGCTCTCTTAATTTTTATGTAATAAAAAATTAAAGCTAACGAAAGGGATTTTCTGATGTTACAAATTGATAAGGACAATACCCTTTTTCCTCACATCAGTAGCTAGCATGAGAAAAATTCCTCTTCCCACAGCCAAACAGATCACTGATGAGCTTCCATGCTGGTTTAAAACAACACATCATTTTCTTTGAAACATCTTTTCTGTGCACACCAGGATCCTCTCACATCAGCATCCAGTGTTCTGCCACTCACCCTACATGTGCTAAAGGGAGATACCACGCATCAACCTGACCCCTGCAAGCTGATCTGTGCAGCTAAACAAAGTATGTTTACAGTGCTGGCTTAAACATGGGATTTAACACACTTTCTAAGCTAGATTTTTAGTCACAATCTCAATAATATCAAAACCACCACCACCACATAGAAAAATAAGTCTAGAAACCCCTACAGGTTTAGTAAATAATGAAGTAAATATATTTTGAACACAAGCATCATTTCAGTGTTGAAATGCTCGAGTAGAAAGGTCAAGCACCTTGTGAGAGAAGGAAAGGTAGGGATGATCTACCCTTCCTGTTTCCTTTCTAACTGTAGCGAGGCAGTGTCAACTCCAATAGCTGAGCTACCCACAGCTGAACGATGAAGCCAAGACAGTTCTGTTCTAAGAAAATTCTCACCATAGGAGAACACACTAAAGAGTCTCTCAAGTATCTGCTTTGACACCAGGAGATTGCTGTGCAATTCTGCAGCAAATCCGTGTTCTGACAAGTGGCTGAATGTTACCTGCAGAGGTCATCAGTGGGCTAAACCGCACGCACGTGCCTTCATCTTCCAGTTCCACCACATCCACTCCGCTGGCAGGAACCAGCTGGGCCAGCTGCTCTCCTACCTGTGGGCAGCGGCACAGTTACACACACAGCAGGGAGTCACCTCCCGCAGCCACCCATCCTGCCCACGGTTCCGGGCAGCAGCCACAGCTCAACGGGTTCCTGTAATGCTCAAAAGCACTTCTTGTGCCAACACAGGTGGTGGTGGTACAACAGAGGGGCATACACTGAAAACACTGAAAACTCAGCATGAGCTGCAAGTGCCACAAGTCAGGTAGTTCTGCAAAATTGTCCCTGTCATTAGATATGGCAATTGATCCAAGCCTGTGGTGCTCAGCTCTCTACACACACAGCTTTGCAGAATGAATTATCTTAACATCTGGGAAAGAAAGACTGTCTATTGCTGAACACACAGTCATTGTCAATGAAGTCTCAAGCTGATTCACAGAATCTAAAGGGTTGGAAGGGACCTTGAAAGATCATGTAGTCCAACCCCCATCATTTAGTCCAACTCTCAAAAGATTGAAGAGCTCTGAAGTTTTCACATATTCCCACAAGACTCAAGGAAAAAAACCAACCATCCACTACCAGCATCTCCAGATGCAGTAATAATTCCAGTATCAATTATATGTAAAATCATCACAAATGTGAAATCAACTTTGCTCCAGAGCAAATTCATCTTTAAATTCAAGATGCCCTGTAGTTTGGAAAGGATATCAGATCAAAAATAACTATCAAACTAGTCTACCAAAGGTTTTATAGTTACCGAAGAACCCCTGGAAGCATCCCACTGTCACCCTTTTTCCCCCCTAGAGAAAAAGCATCCGTTCTTACCCACTGATTGAAAGCGTCATAAACGTGTCTTTCGTTGCTTATGATGGGGTGCTGAATAGTTGAGGCCTGTGCAGCATGTGAGGTTTGGTCTGAATCCAAAGACATAAGAATCACAGAAGTGGATTTTATTTACTTAATTAAACAAAAGGCAACCTAAAATTCAGATACAAGACAGTTACCTTTCCTAGGTGCTGGGAAATCACATCTACACAATGTACTGATGTACTGGACCTCAACCAGATTCACCAGGATGTATTTTTTTAAAGGTATGTTGAACACAGCACATTGAGCTTCTACTTTCACTTCTACTATGTGCTGGTTTTGGAAACAGAAGTATTTTATTAAATACTTCTCTCCATTTCAAGGTATGGAAATAAAGCCCAGGTTTTCACAAAGCAAACTCCTGTCACAGCTGGCTGCAATGTTTGATTTGATGCATTCAGCTACTTTTTTATTCAAGTTGTAGTGATTACTGTTTTAAACTACACCACAGTGATGGTAAGGATTTAAGAGGCCATTATACACACACAACATGCAGAAATGACCAAACATCTTACACATAGTAACAATAATAATGACTTCTCCCCAGTAAAGCTTTTCCAATAAATGCAATTCACCAAGTCACCTGATCTGGATGGTTTATTTTGTGAGTGCAACCACTGAGTAGCTTAAAACTACACCCAGTCCTCCCCCATGCCAAACACAAACAATCCACAGACCATTAAAATCACTCATAACAGAACTACAAAGCCTTCTGGCAGCGTTTTGCCTCACTGCAGCTGGACAGGTCCTCACCCTCTGTGCACATACAAACAGCACAACAATATCCTCTGATGTAACAGAGGACAAATCCACTGATGTGAGAGGCCAAAAATCCTCTTTCTTGGAGAGCATGTCTAGAAGGATACTCTGCTCAGCCCACGTGTTGTGTGGCTACTGTATACCCATGATAGTCCTTCCACAGCTCTTTCTAAGTGTTCTGCTGGTTTTACAACTACTGCAAACAGGAAGCAGAATCAGTAAAACAGAGAAACATGGTTCCTGCAACTAGCCACTGAAAGGTTAAAGGGAACAGAAAGCCTGAACAAAACCAAGGAAGATCTTCCCCCATCAGCACACACACACACAGAGCTTAGAGCTTGTGAGAGATTTCCATGATCTGCTCTCAAGATCAAAACCATATGCAAATCTCTCCTCACTCAAGAAGGCAGATAATGATTCGTGATGAAAATGTAAAGCTCTGCAGTGTATCTAAAAAAAGAGGCTGTCACACATGTGGATTCTGTCACTAGATTACAAACACCATTCAGCACCTTTTTAAAAGCATGTTGCACAAGAGAAATGCACTATGTAACATTCACCTAATCAAATTCATTTGGCAAGTTGGTAGTTGAAGAAACTAAATAGAGAGGGAGGTTTGACATTGTTTTTAAATAAATCACATACCTCTATTTGAATATTCCTGGAAGAACTTGAAAACCACCACTGGTGAACTCAGTTCATCTTCAACCTTAAAAAAAAAAAAAGCCAGACATATTTTTTGATATGTAACACTGTGTGTGAGTCCTCAGACTGCTGAGCAAAGCTGATCATTCTGGGTTGACAGCAGTAACAATGTTCACGCTGCCTCAGTATTAGCAGTTAACTCGAGGAGTGTAAACAGCCACATCTGTAAACACAGGAAAGTCAGTCCCTATTCAGTTACAGCAGAATTGTATTGGTTTTAGGTATGTATAACTAACATTCCAGCATTATTAAGCAAGAAACCCAATATAAAGGAAATACACTAAACTATTTCATACAAGTATTTTCAGATATGGACGTTAAAAAAGCCCCCATAAAGTTATAATTGAGCCTGCTTTGGAGACAGGAGAAATGGGCACCTCCTAGAGGCAATCTCATGCTGCATTTTTGGGACTGTGAAATGTAGGATTTGTTCAAGTAGAAGGGGGAAGTGCTACAAGTCACTTGAACTCTCAAGGCCACTAATACTCCTGGATAAAGCAATTTTTACTGAAATGGCTGTTGTCACCCAGAATGATCCACAAATTATTTATTGCCTCAGAAAACTAAGCTGAGGATATTGTCATTACAGCAAGTGTCAGTTAAAACTGGGGGGGGTGAGGGGGAGTAAAACCACCTAACCTTGCTGAACAGGACATCTCACAGAAACTGAATGTGAAGTGGATACATCGGATGTTATTTCTAGAACTCTCATCTGGGTTAACTTTTGCACATGATTTCACAGGATTCACAATATCATCTCAACAGCTGGGTAAGATGCAGCCAGAATGTATTAGAAGCTTATGGAAACTGCTTTCATAAATGTATTCCTGAACAAATCCATGTTTTAAGGAGAATTCAATGAACCTCTGGGAACAATTTCTTGGATGTTTTTCTGTCAGTTCCACTGAGCACACAAGTACACAGCCACACAACAAATACAATCTAGAGGTCACACACAACCAAGCCACACGATTTCATTGAATACCAGAAGCTAATTATCAAGTTAATCAGAAGTTTTAAAACAATGGCCAGGATGTAAGTAATATTTTAGAACATTGGGGTTTTAATTGAAGTTATTCTTATCATTTAACAAGCAAAGACTACGCTCTCAAACCAAAGTCATATGAAGACTGTACCGAAGTTTTAATGAAATCCAGGTTTTTCAAGTTCTCCAGCAACCTTTGACTCTACAAGATGACAGCAGAAGGGAAACAAAAGAAACAAACAAATGTAGTTTTAGAAATCGAAAATTATTCTGAAAAACATTAAATAGTCATTACCACCGTTTCTATTTCTAACCAAACCCCTCCAACCCACCCAGTTCTACTTTGTAAAGTTACAATGTTCTGGGGAAAAAAAGCCTCAAAAAGATTTTTAAAAATACTTTTAAAATTTCATTTTAAATTAACTTTTACATCTGAAAACTATTTTCATTAAAAGAAAACCTTGGTGTATTTGTTGACAAAGTCCCAGAGCCACTACGGTTCTGCTGACTGACTAAAGCACAGTGTGCAGTGGAAGAGTTAACTGTCTCAAAGCTTCCACACCAAGTGGTTATGGTGGCTTTGAAATTATTTTCCTCAGAAAAGACGTTCTTACTCTGTGGTTTAAGACTATTAATAGACTTATAAAAGCCAAGATCAATCTTGGATGCCACGAAACCTTAATGATACTTTGTCACTCTTTTAGGTCTTTCATGCCAACAGCTTCTTCAGTAACCATCACAGAAACTTTCCATTGCCATTTTGCCTTCTTTGAATCTTTCATACGTGATGCAACTTTAAGGAAAAATGTTTTGCATATAAACAATGAAGGTTTTAACTGAGTCATTACAATGGACCTTAATTTTTGCTAGGGTAAGGACTCAAATTCAAACCCAGTGCACTTGCCACTGTATCTGAAGAAATGTTTTGAAGTTCTTTTTATGAGGCATTTATAATGTACTATTACTTAATATGATGCCAAATAAGGAAGTCTTCCTCTGAACACCTTTCAAGAAAAACAGTTAAAATAGAGAAGTGACAGGAAAAAATGATTGTTACTTCACTCCTTAGAAAGAACAAATACTATGTAATGATAATTAAGAAACTTGCAGCAGTGAAGTACATCCCCAAATACTGTGCTCTGCTTTCATAATTTGTAACACAACATGAACCAAGATACTGTCCACAGCCACAGTATTATTTGTTGATCCCTCTGCAATGCATCTCAACAATCAAAAGGATGCATCAACAGCTATTATGAAAACGTTCCCAAGCGTAATGGTGATCTGTGATAGCCACCTGGATATTCCTTGTATTACCATTGCCATCTGAGCTATGTTTCTGCTTGGAGACTCAAATTGTATGATTCTATGGCGAGGATTCTTGAGAACAGTCTCCAACTCATACTCAAAGCAGCAAAGTGTCCATAAACAACGTGTGAACAAGCTGTTGCTTACTAGTTGTGAGGCATGCTTAATCCTCTCCACAATCCCATCGTGGCCCAGGTACTGCAAAGAGAGCCACAGTGGCAGTGCCCGGAGCTTCTCTACAGGCTGGCTCGATGTCAGCCCAGCTGCTAAGGACTACAGAGGAAGAGAAACACAAACCACCATTAACCTCTCATCAACAACTCCGTTTTCACCAGCTTATGGAATATCTCACAGCTTAAATAGGGGAGCTTTTGCAAATTGTAATTGAGATGCTTATGAAGAACAAGACACTTCACAATCAAAATTAAAGTTTCAAGATCTTGAGAATAATGTCTGAGAAGCTGAACATACCAAAGATGGATCCTCATGCCTGTAAAGTGTCACTGCAGGTACAGCTGGGAGACCCAGCCAGGAGCCCAGGGTAAGAGTCATGCTGTCACATTTTGTAGCAGCCTGAAGTGTATTACAATAAGCAGAATATAAGCCATATATTTTTTTTTTTAATTGGATCATGACTTTAACATCTAGAGCACATTATTAAATTTGTAGATATAGTAAAACGTACCAGTACAGAAGAGGAGACATACCCCAAAGCCAAAGTTGCCAAATTCACACTAGAAAAAGAAAGTGGGTTTAGAGCCATATTAAATATGTATTAAGAGACAGCATTTTCATTTCAGGTTAAATATTTCACGTTGATGTGTAAAGGGAGGTAATTTGTGTTCCTATAATTTTCATTAACAATGCAGTAGATGTTGCTACTCTGTGTAACTCAAAAGTAAGAATGCATTTCAGTCTAAAAAAGTTTCAGCTTCTGGGGAAATCATTCCCTCAAATGTTACCCATAATTCAGCACCAATTTGGTATCTGAAATAACCACTATACAAATATAACACTATACAATGAAATATCAGCAGAAACAGTCTCTAGTCCAGTCTCTTAAACCACTGAGGGCTTCATTAACACCGTCTAAACTCTTGGAATTTCTTTTCCTCTAGCCTTAATCCTCCCCCCAGTTTTGTTGCACAGTGCACTTGTAGTGTTTTTCTTATTTATAATCAGTAATTATTCCTGTATATGTGAAACAATTTGTATCTCACACAGTGACAACATTATAACCTCATAAAACACTTGGTATGACCAAAAATGAAGATAGTCCTACAGCTCTCTACTAGCTGGTCAGTTGTCATATTGTGTGCTGTCCATTAGTTAGACTTTTTAATGAATATGGTTATACAGAAATAAATGTCAAGTTCCATACCCTTCTACATGGAGCCACATATTATACTGCTCACAGAGTTCCTTCAGGCGGCCGAGTTTATCTGTGTGCCCAGCACCTGGTGTTCCTTTGTGGAAAAAGAAAAAAGGCAATGACAAAGGCTAAGCATTCAAACTAGGAAAGACCTCTTGCACTGTTGTCAAAACAGTCACATAGGAGCAAGAAAGAGGGTGTTCAAAAAGAGCCCTCTACACAATATTCAGATTCATCGTAACTTATGAGCAATTGGAATTCTAGACAAAAAAAATACAAGTTCTTGTTCTTACTGACAATGTATGTTAAAAATACGTAGAAAATTAGATGTTCTAGTCACAAAGATTCAGCAGCCTCAGATAAGAAATGCAGATATTAACATATTGAAGGTATGACGTGAATTAGAGGAAATAAACCAAGATTAACATCTCCAAGTCCAAAGCAAGTAACAGTCCATTCATACTTAAAACAAATGTTGTTCATGAGCAGTTCTGTTTGAATACAAGAAAAATATAATCCCTAAAGTTGAGAGCACATCCATCAAACAATTCAAAAGTGTTACTGTGAAACTGATTTTCAACACTAAAAGAGTCACTAAAATAAGTTCTAGTCATGTTAATACATCACTGACATAAGCAGAAGTGTAGCAGCAAAATTCAACTTTAAATCAATTAAACAAAAGCTTCTCTAGACAAATAATTATTGTGTGGTCATTAAGCTATTTCCTGATATTTCTTGACATACAACCACTAAGCTGTTTCATTTTTATTTTGGACTTTATATTCATGAAATAAGGTGCTTTTTTGTTATTGTTTGTCCATAGCACTTACCAGCATTGGCCACAAGCAACAGAGGCATTTTTCCAGACTCAACATCATCTTTAATCACTCTGTCCAGTAAAGCAACATCCTGTTATCAATAAGAAAAAAAGATAAGTATTTATAAATGTCTGTCAAACAATACAGAATTGTTTCCACTGAACTGGAAAAAATAAGAGTGAAAACTGACAGCATTCTGAAGTTTTGGAAGACATTCTTCATGTTTTTGTTTGTACCTTGCAGTTTCTTCTTCTCAAAGGCAAAGTAACCTGAAGGTCAGATAAAGCAGTTGTGAAAAAACACACCACATTGTAAATGTACCTCTGACTACAAAGCACCCAAGTTTAGGCCATTAAAAACATCTTGCAAATGACAAGATGAAGATACAAGCTGGTGGGTTTTTAGATTTGAATCTACATGCAGCTATAACACAGAAGGCTTAAGAGTTTGAAAAAGCAAGCACATGAGTAGTGCTGCCTAACAACATACTTGAAATTCATTCAATGAAGCTTTTCAAAAAACCAAGAAAACAAACAAACATATCTACAAGAGCTCTTAAGGAAGACAAACTTACCATTTGGTGCTGAGATCCAAACATAGTGTTACAAGGCACACGGCACATACAGGAAAGGGGTAATCCCAGCTGCAATAAAAACGATAGTTTCAACAACCCACACATCCTCATGGCAAGCAGTCACACTGCAGCAAAAAACCAGTAAACATGACAATAAAACCCCTAGATGTTACATTACAAAGTAAGTTTCTTGCCAAAACTTACAATCAAACGAATAGCAGAGAAAAGAAAGCATCAGAGAAATTAGAAAAAAACAGTAAGCTTTTAGTTCTCATGTCAACTGCCTTCAGACTTCCTGATGAGACACCCCTGCCTCATACAATAGCCTCAACTCAATCCTCTTTTTCTTGGCCATCCCAGCAGTTATTACACCCTATAAGCTAACGGGTGCTTTGTGCACAGGCCATATTCCACTGGAAGCTTACAGTCCCTTCGCTGCTAAGCAGAGCACAGTCTGCCTGCTTTGATGATAATCAACTGACTGACTATTCACGCTGGTAAGTCTGAAGTTCTTCTTTTGATATGGAAGCAAATTCCTGCTCACTTTTGTATCATTAACACGAGGGGGAGCTGGGGAATGGAGGTCTCTGAAGTTTTGATCTTTAACTCGGAACACAAGTGAAATGCAGTTGATCATCCTCATCACTGAACAGAAGATCCAGCAAATTAAGAGAACTACAGTTACAGACTAGTTTGGTTTTATCCTCTAACAGAAACTGAATTAGTATTTGATTTCTCAGTTCCAAATGATCTGTTCTGCAATACACACTGCTGCTCAAAATCTAAGATAAAACATTCTCACTTTTAAGTGCAATGATCACCTAATGTGGACAGGGTTCCTTAGAAACAAAAGAAAAGGCCCCACTGTTATTAGCAGAATCTACTCCGTACTCAGAATAAAAAAGCTTTGAAAATACTCATTCCTTATCTCTTATATCACAGGATTTCAGTCAATAACTACATGCAACACTTGGCTCACCAAAGACACCAACTTATTCCAATGAACATTTTTCACCTACTTTCCAAGTCATTTTGGCCAAGGCAAGTTCCATCTATGATACCATTTTTATTTCTCTGCAGTCTACATTTTCAATCAGATGGTGGAACCTCTGCCTGCCTTCTCCAACGCCTTCTCCAAGGACTTGAAAAACAAAGACCCTAAGAGCTTGACTCTTCATTTTAATACATGTTAAGTCTGGAAAATACCACTAGTGCACTGAATATTAGGAATGTAATAGGAGAGTCTGTATATGGCCTCAATTAGCTTACTTAAATCTACAAATATTCATGTTAATAAGTACTTGGCAGAAAACATAATGTTTGAAACATAATTAGGAAAAGTTTGGCTTCTTTAAAGTGCTGGGCTGGGGAGGTAATCTTGTTACTCTAAACAAGAAATGGGATCAGCACAGCATACTTCTTCCTTAACTGTTTTCCATTGACAAAAAAGATAATGTTGATTGAAAATAAGAGTACAGGGACAGCATTCAGTGTAAGTTTTGCAGTAACTGTTTGGAAATCCAATATGTTTTGGCTTAGGTCTTTTTCACCATGACCAACTGCTTATGCAAAGCACAGTGCAGTCTAGAAACAATCCCTCAATTAAACCAAAGGAAGTTGGCACGTAGGATCCTTTCACTGGAAACATTCAGAAAATGTCTCTTCCTCCCACAGTACCCTTGTCACAGAACACACACTCTAAATGTAATTTTAAATCATTTCTCTGGAAAAAGTACTTTCAATTTAGCCATTCAGTCCACAGTAGCTCCTAACATTAGCCCCAGCATGGACTTTGCATAAGCTTTATCATTATGCTGGCAATGGCAATGAATAGAGCAATATCAACAGTGTGTCACATTTTTGTAGCTTGTAGATATTTGGCTGGCATCAAAGTATGGTTTCACCAGAGATTCCTTTCCCCTGCCACCCCCTGTTGTGTTGCTGCTTAGTCACATTGCTGCTCTTCTACCATGAGGAATAAAAGTTTTCAAAAATCACCAAAGTTAGCTTTTCCTAAAGTCAACTTTTTTTGAGGCCCAAGCTCAGCCCTTGTTCCTCAAAATTCCCCTTCCCACGGTGTTTCACCAAGCAGATATGTCATCCCAAGTCTTAGAAATGTGTGTATTTTGTTTAATCTATAAAAATATGGCAAAGAAGCAGCAAGGCAGGCAAAGAAGAGACAAGGAGGACAGGAATCTGCTAGTGAGGAACACTGATGAAGTGTGTGTGGAAGAAAACAGGAGAGCTGTAGGGAGAGCCTGTTTAGCTTGCTTGGGAATACATGTGTTCAGTCAGCATAGCGGCACCGGGAAAAATCTCAAAGAAGCTTCACTTCTAACACTGGAAGTTCCAGACAGACACATGGATCTAAAGGAAAACTTTCACTGATTCCAAGCAACGAACAAGACTGCTGCCAGTAGTACTGCAGTCCCATGCTGTACTGCAAGTACCAGCTTCTTGCAGAAAGAGTTTGAATATATTTTAAAACTCTCAATTGCAAGTAGGCAATATGAAGCCAGGTAGGTTCTACTTGTAGCTAAAACCCAAACTGATTCACTTTACCTGATTGCAGAGAGCTTGGCCCAAGCCTGTTCTAGCTGCAGAACTAATGTATATGACAGGCTGCTTAGTATAGAGCACGTTAAATCCTTCTATTGTATAATCCTCATAGCGTGTGTGAATAACAAGTCGACAGATTTTTAGGAGGCCTTCACGATCATCTTCATGATAATATGCTGATCCATTTTCATACCTGCAACAAAAGACAAGTAAATAAAAACAGCAAAACCAACAGCCAGTAGAGTGACTAAAATAACACTGACCAGCACAGGAGCTCAAAAGGACAAAAAACACCAATAAAAACCCTTCTATTTTCCTGGGATAGAGTAGAAGCAAACTTCCATGAGACAGACCGACAGGAAAATGAGGGAAGCCTAGTCATTTAGACTTGGAGATAGGAACCTCAGGAGGTTCAACAAGAGCAAGTGCAGAGTCCTGCACCTGGAGAGGAACAACCCCATGCACCAGTTTACCCGTTGGAGAGCAGCTTTAGAGAGAGAGATCTAGGAGTCCTGGTGGATAATAAACTAAACATGAGCCAGCAATGTGCCCTCGTGGCCAAGGTCAATGCCATCCTGGGATGCATCAAGAAGAGCATGGGCAGCAGGTAGAGGGAGGTTCTCCTTCCCCTCTACTCTGCACTGGTGAGGCCTCATCTGGAGTCCTGTGTCCAGTGCTGGGCTCCTCAGCTCAAGAGGGACAGGGAACTGCTGGAGAGAGTCCAGCCGCAGGGCCACCAAGATGATCAGGGGACTGGAACATCTTTCAGAGGAAAGGCCACAGGAACTGGGGCTGTTTAGTCTGGAGGAGACTGAGCAGGAGAGGTCTCATTAATACTTACAAGTATTTTAAAGGTGTATGTCAAGGGGATGGGGTGACACTGTTTTCTGTAGTGTCCAGTGATAGGACAAAAGCTGGAACACAAAAAGTTCCACTTAAGGAAGATATTTACTGTTGAGGTGAGGGAGCACTGGCACAGGCTGCCCAGGGAGGGTGTGGAGTCTCTTTCTCTGGAGGTTTTCAAAATCCACTTGGATGTGCTCCCGTGTGACCTGATCTAGGTGGACCTGCTTGAGTATGGGGTTGGACCAGATGACCATTTGAAGTCCCTTCCAATCCCAACCATTCTATGATTCCACGATAAATGAGAAAAAACATCTGGGTTCCTACAAACTGCCTTTATAGAATTCAAAACCTTGCTCACCAAGAGCGGTGTAGCAGAGGAAACACACAGAAGTCTTCATCTGGTTTTAATATACATATAAATTCTGGACTGTTAATTTTAAAGAGAACCCAAGTTGACACTCTTTAAGTCGGTAATATTGGAATGAGACCCACGCAGTGAGGTAAACAGGCAGAAACTCGAACATTTTATAATGAAATCACAAATCAAGGTATTTTGTAATATCCGAAATTACTGATGTCATTTGTATTTCAGAGAATTTGAATACAACCTATTCAGCACCCTGTTTTAAATACATGAGTTGCATAAATCAGATATATTTTTTTCCCCAGGAATGTTTTAATGCTTTTATGGCTATTTTGGCTTCAATCTGATTTATCAGGCATGTTTCCTTGGGGATCGTGGCAGGGTGTGTCTGCTCCTCCACCACCTTTTTTTAACCTGAGATCTGCACGTTAATGTTTATAGCCAGGAAATATGAGGAAAGGAACTGAAGAAGAGATAAGGTATGATCAGTCCACAGTGAGGGCAATCCCTCATGTACTTTCACTATAGGAAAGGAAACAGCAACAGTGAAAGTAGTAGCTATGTCAATTTATGATGCAACTTGTAAGCCAGATATTTCTTGCAGCATTTCTGTGCCACATGCAAGTGAGTGGTCTTGCACAATTTAAGAGTGGCGTTTATCAGCAAATTTACATAGAGGCTCTGAAACATCTTCGGTCGTCACAGACAATCAGGTGCACAAATACTGCTGAGTAATCCAGAGTTAAACTCCAGAATGATCCACCTGCAAACATTTATTTCACCCTTATACAACAGTTGATCTAACATGGGCAGCTGGAAATTCCTTCAGCTTTGTTCATAGCCACATAAAATGTCAAGAAGTACGAAGCACTTCAGAGCATGGTATTTGTTCAATGTCCCACAACTTTGGGGAACACAGTCGATAGATACGCAGCATTACTCACAAAATGACAACATTTGATTCAAAAGACAAGTACTTCTTTTTGCTCTTCTTTTTTTCTAGATTTAGAAACATCCCTGATACACTCTCTGTATACACAGACATACATCAAAACAGCTGCATTACCTGCAACCTGTCAATATTGTCATTGCACAAGGTTTCAACATCTTCAAATCAAAGATAAGAGAACCACTGACTTCATGAAATAATGCTCCCAGAGGTGAACCCATCAATGTAAGAAGAAATCCTTTGTACTTCTAACAATTAACATTTGTGTTAACTGGCATGATTTTCTAAATGATGCCATATCAGCAAAGTGAGGAAGAGGTTGAGGTTCTTTCTTTTGCTTCAGGAAACAAAAAAAAACCCCAAACAAAAAAGACTTTCCAATCAGTGAATCTCCCTCACTCCAACACCCCTACACAGCTAATTTCGATTTTTCTTCTCACATAGAAGAGTTTAATATCTATACTACACAAACAGGCATTTATGAAAGATTTCACTGTACTGTAAATTTCAGTAGTGGCAGCTACCATACCTACAAAAATGAACTGGCTTCAGGAAGAGCAAAGAAGTTAACTGAAAACTTCTTTTAAAAACATCAAGTAGCCCAAGCCTCAGCAACATAGCACGTGTCTCAAGAAACAACTGAGTTACAAGTCTGAACATCTGTAATTGTAATCTGGGCCTTAGCTCCATCATGTAGCCTTTCTAACTAGTAAGTTCCTGCCATTCAACAAACAATTAAAAAAAAAAAAGAAAAAAGACTATCTGATGTGTTTCAGAGCTGTTTGTTACAGAGTGGTTTCTTTTGTGACATCCTTACTCCAGTCACCCATATTTTCAAACAATTTTTACTACCTAGGTCATACCTGCTGTTGGCAGTGACTCACCTGAAAAGCCTGCAGAGCCAGAGAGTAGTATCAGAAAGGATCCTTGTTGTAAGTTTTCTCAGTCTTTCCCTGTCCAGCACTGAGATATAAGCAGCCAAACTGTGTCCCAGTAGAGCCATGTGACCCTGTTCACCAACATTTTGAAGTCTGCAAGCCAGAACAGAGTAACAGCCAAGTATCATAAATATGACAGAAATTTTAGGTTTTTACTGCAATGGCAGAATTTGTTGACCTGCAGCTTTAAATATTTAGCAGAGAAGTACAAGTACCCCAGAGTCAGCTCCCTGCCATTGTGTATTACATACTAAAATGCCAGTGAAGACAAAAAGCCCTTGCACTTCACTTGGCCTCACTGCTTATAATAACATCTCAGCTTTTTATTTTAGGCAACCAGCTAGCATGAGTTGGAACTAGGCACCTTATCTGCATTGGAACTTTAAAGTGCATTAAACACACACCTTTCTTTCTTCATGCAGAGAAAACTCTTATTATATGATTATCTTTAGAGGCATAGCTTTCACTAGCTTGTTGGAGGGGTTTTGTTTGGATTTTTTGATCTCCAAATTGTTTTTCAAACGTTAGTTTTCCACAATGTTCTGCAGATTAGTGACTATTATTTCCATGTTACAGAAAAATGGAAATAGTTTTTATCTCTTTTTTCTTTCTTAAAAATCTACCAAACGAGATGTTAAAACAAATATTGGTATTCAAAGTTTTGTAAGGTTTTCAAATAACTTTCAGAAAGCAGAAAACAAAAGGAGCTGCCATATCAGAAGCAATTCCCTTGTATAATTCAATTTAGTAATGAGTAATGAAAGGTTCACAATTTCAAGAAAGCTGTTCCTGATGCAATATTCTGGTTCACTATATAGTGAGGTTAAAGTTGACTTCAAAAATTTACCTAGTTGCACAATATTGTCACACTTAAATGTGTAATGATCAGAATATAGCAAAATCAGGTATCTCCCACATACCTGTAGGCCTGTGATGTCTCCTCTTCATCCTCTCCATGCATTAGGTTCTGAACTAACTGAAGTATGCTCACCATATCCTGGCCACTGATGTACCAAGCAGAGGGAAACAAAAACCACATTAAAAAAACCCAAAAGTAAATACCAGCATCTAATGAAGGGGCCATTTGGGGCACTGCATGATAAGATATTAAGACAACACTGTACTTTTAGGGAATACTGAGTATAGCAGAGGAATTAGTTCCTTGCTCTCAGAAAAACAGCTGATGAAGATGAGGTTGCTGACTTGATTCTAACCCCTACTTAATCGTAATAGGACACTTCAGTAAGTACGAACTCAGATTCTGAATTGTAGAATCTGAAAATTTGCACTGAAAAGTTTGCCTTGACAACATTTAACTGCTTATTGCTACACAGCAAAGTAAGGTAATAACTAAGGATCCAAATTGCTCTTTCTGTGATTCAGCTTCAGCTCAAAAACTGAGCACATCTCTTAACCAATTACCTACAAACATTAGTTTCTGGCAAACAAAACCTCTGTTAAGACTTCTGACATGATGCATTCTAACATGGTAAAAGTGGAAAAGATCCACATATATGCTTGTATAATTCCAACTAAATCTCACAGCAGTGTAAGAGCTCACACTCTGACAGTTGAAATTGCTTTTTATTCTTAGAAAAGCTAATTCAGCATCTCCATTCAGACACAAGTTTAGTTTATGTACACAGAATATTTCAATAGATGTTGGCAATACTTTCTGAAGTGCTAGCTCGGGCTCCTGCAGGATTGTCTTCCAAAGAGGCTACAACCAACTGTTATCTTAAGGTACAGTCATTTTACCTGCCTTATGCACAAGAGCTCTCCATACAAGTTTTTAAGACAGCTGTGCTGAAAAGGTGGGGATTTTTTGGTTTGGTTTTGTATTGGGTTTTTTAATGTTTTCTACCTTTTCAGTCTCAGTTGTTTGTTTTGGGTATTTTTTTTTAACCTGTGTGTTTTAATGAATCTTTATCCTATAGCACAAGTTTATCTGTATTTCAGTCTCAATCCCAGCTGTAGACACCAACACCAATTCAGTCACAGTGGACAAGTCATCTTTTATCTTTTTCCTACATGAGTATGGAAATATTTGATATGATGACAACCTTTTGCTTCCTGTGTGAGTATGGAAAAAGTTGATAGAAAGCTTGGCTTGGCAAATGGTCATGTTTGCATTAACATGGAAACTGCTTGGAAAAAGAAACATGTAATGTGTATTTCGGAGATTCTAACAGTAAAAGGCCTCATCTAAAAAATGTTGTTGCCTACCTGCCTTGGAGTGGCCCAGGAATATCCTTCCGTGCATACTTCTCATTTTCTTCCTCCACTTTTCTAAGTTAAAGATACAAGAATAAACTATGTATTTAGCTTGTGGTTTATAACATCAAATACGTAGTTGACTTTGACTTCCAGAAATACATACTGATGTGTTTGTAATGTTTCACTGACAGTGGTTTCATAAATAAATCAGATGAGACCAATACAAATGTTTAGCTCAGACAGAACTAAAGATTTCCTAACTTTTATGGTTTTAGTTCTTTAACAGAAAATGTCAATCTTATAGAAGAGTCTCACATAGAGAGGATTTTTAAGTTACTTGCACATTAATAAGAAGAAAGTAACATCTCTGAAAAACTTGCTCTGAAAGTTACAGAACAGGCAAAAAATATCAACACTTGTGTTAAAAATGATATCATTTGAGAAACAATGGTAGTTTGTGTAGGTGTACAGGTGTAAGCTTCAGAGTGACAGTATGATCTTAAACTACTAGGAAAATGAGTTTGTTCCTGCTTAATGAGAGCCACATTATTAATTCTTCCCTTAGCACAAACAGCTGTTTTGTGGTTGTTATACTCAGCACATACCTTTGATTGTCTTCTAGCATCTTCATTGCTTCATTTAGATTCTTCCCCATTTCTGCTAGAGTAGGGTCAACCATCTTTCAGGAAAAAAAGAGATAATAACTTTTAATAACAAAAATCCCACTTATCTTACTACTGTCTCCACAACATCCTCAATACAAATTCATGCATCAGATTATTTTAATTAGTCTGTCTGTAGTCATTTAAAAATAACCATATGCTGAATATCTTGAGCTCAAAATAACCAAAATGAGAACATACTACTAACCTAAAATAACCCAAAGCTCAATTGTAATGTGGATTTTATTCTTAATACATTTTTTTCCTCAATAACAAAAGTTAGAACTTTTTCTGATGAGTAAGGAAAGCAAGAGGGATTTGAAAAGGGCAGGGTGTTCAAGTGCTTATATTATAATGCTTCAGCTAAAACACTGAGGATGTGACACTTCAGCCCAACTGCATTATTTTTTTTCTTTTTTTCATAACCATTCAGCCTCAGCAATAAAACTTCAGCTATTCCCTTAAATGTAAAAATTCACATGTGGCCCTATCCAAAGAGAAAGAAAGAAAGAAATACTACCAAAACAAACAAAAAAAACCTAAGGGACATCTTAATCTATCTACAGAGTATGGAAACCAGGCTGATACCTCAAGTACAATCACAAGTCTTTCAGTGGCAAATCTCATTTTGAAATTACCCTTTCACATCACCTGACAACTCATGATTCCAAAAACAAACCACTACCATATCCTCAGTCAAGCTGACTTGAGGCAGCTCTCATGATACACAGACTCCACCAGAAAAAATAGCCCCTCTGCCTTAATAACAAAGGCAAAAATAACAAAAAAGCCACAACAACCCCCATTCCCCAAACAACTCACTGCCAAAGGGGAAGAGTGATGAGTGGGTATCACTATTCTTACAAGAATGTTACCTTCTAGGAAAGAAGCTGTTTGGGAAACTAAACACTGAAAAAAATGACAATCTGACAGTTTGGTTTTAGGTTATTGAACATTTTAATGAAAATGCAGGGTAAATTTGCACACATTTACATATTACTTTCCCCTAGATTGCCTGTCCAAGGAAGAGGTATTCAAACACTTTCAAGTAATAATTCCTAGAAGAAGTTATAAAAGCCAAGATTTCTTACCTAGGAACCTCAAGAATATATCATTTAAGATTACTCTAGCAAAGGCAGAAAAAAAATGGCAGTTTTCCCTGACATTTCCCCATTCAGGGCTCCCTGACAAAAGCTTTTCCAACAGGAGTTTTCAAAACACAAGAAAACAATCCAGATACTCCTGTAAATCTGTTTCTAGTACCAAGTTTTAACCAAATTTTAAGCTTAACTTATGGGAGAGATGCCCTTTAGTTAGACAAAGAGTAAAACTGACCTGCAGCAAGTGGCCTAAGAAAACCTGATAGGCAGAAAAGACTTTTCTTCCAGCAGTTGCAGCCCTCTAGCTACACAAAACAGGTCAAAAACCCTGATCTCAGTGCTGAAATGAGGTAACACACACCTGTTAAAGAGCCTGACAGATGAGTATATAGTACTTTCCAAAGAACTGCTTTTGCTTTGAAGGTGTCTTTTTATGAATTTTAACTCAAGAAGCTTGGCAGAAGCTTGACACTGACACAAGATGTGAACAGAAAGATTTATCTGTTTGAGGATTAGATACCATCTAGAAGCTTCCAGAGCATGTGAGAACTAGCAAATCATCTGGCAAAGTCTGATTTACCTATGGTGATTGATATTAAACTGAAAAATAAAGATACCCCAATATGACGGCAGAAGATATCATCATTGAAAAGACCCATCACATCAGACAGCAAAACCCTCTAAGATACTGAGGTGATCCTATTACAGAGCCTCTTCTCCCTTCCTCTGCTTGCTAAATGCACTGTAAGCATAGTCTCCATAAATTCAACAGCAACCCTGTTTTCAAAAGGCAGACCCACATACCAAAGCCTCTAGTAGGTAACCCTTTAGACTGCTGCTATGGTTGGCGAGTGGTAAGGGGAGGGGTGGTGGGGGTTTAAAGAAATTAATAATACAAAATAAGTTTAAATATTAAACTGCCACTATCCACACTGCAGGGGTAAAATAGCTTATCTGCTGTAGTATTTGAGAAACAGTATTCCTCAAGGCCTGCACACACTTTCCATCACTGCTGATGGAAATGCATGCCACTTGCTCATGTGGATGCAGACACAAAAGCAGTTTAACCACAGGAAGTAGTAAGATTAATTTACATGAGGATTTACACTATTTTCTGACTGATCAAGAAAAAAACAAAATCTAAGGGTTACCACATGTTCAAAGACTATTTTTATCAAAATATTTAGAGATTTAACTCATTACAGCAAGTGGTATGTGGCTGAGAGAATCAGTACCCAGGCATGGTCACATTGGATTAATGCAAGATCTATAGCTCTCTGAATTCTGTTGCTTTAGAAGTGGCCAGTAACAAATGTTTGGAGGAAGAACAAAAGAACAGTGCAAATATTCAGTAATATTTTCCCACAAGAACTCCCAGCATTTAACACTAAGTGGGTTTTTAGACTTCTGACTTCTACAACATCCACTGCTATGAGTGCCACAAACATAATTAGGCACTGACTGAAAAAGCAGTACAGATAACAAAAAGCTCAAGACCACATCACAGAGGTTAAAAAAATAC
>WBNH01009344.1:31982-45219 GCA_013401255.1 Urocolius indicus | reverse complement strand
TGCCCGGGGTCCGTGCCCGGGGTCCCTGCCCGGGGTCCGTGCCCGGGGTCCCTGCCCAGGGTCCGTGCCCGGGGTCCCTGCCCGGGGTCCGTGCCCGGGGTCCCTGCCCGGGGTCCGTGACCGGGGTCCCTGCCTGGGGTCTCTGCCCGGGGTCTCAGCCCAGGTCCCTGCTGGGGGCCACTCCCGGCGCGGGATCACTCTCACGGGGTTTAAAGGCAGCCGAGTGACGGCTTTCAAGGTGCACAAGAAGTCAGGAGCAGTTCATCGGTTTGTTTCTCCCCCGCTGTCTGTTTCTAGAGGGGTTCTGCCGCGAGTCCCGTCCCCTCTCGCAGGGAGCTGGCCATGGGGAGCCCTTCTCGGGATGTCTGGAAGTGCCACAACCTGCTGCTCCCTCAACAAACCACACTCGTGTTGCTGCCTAAAAGCAGTGCTGCAAAACACCTGTTGGGCTGTCTGACAGCAAGCTCTCCTCTCTGAGGTTACAATGTGTGTTCAGTCACTTGTGCTTGCACCTAACGTGGATTTCTTGTGGTTTCAAGCAGGAATGAAAGCCTCTGAGGCAAATCAGGAGGCAGCAGTGGTGTTTGGCCTCACTGGGCCCCTGTGAGCGTTTCCAGGCCATGGGAAGGAGGACAGGCAGTGCAGACTCATCCCTTTCCCATCACCGTGGTACCTGGGCAGCTCTGTGAGGAGCTCGTCTGCCTCATGCAGCACCATGTGCCTGTGTTAGGGCTCCTGCTCCAGTACCTGTGGCTTTAAAAAAGGACCTGCAGCTTGTTTGGATCGTGTGGGGATGGGACACATTGAAGACTCTTAGACAAAGGGATGTAGCATGGTGAAGGGTCTGGGTGATGGGGAGGGGCTGGGGGAATGGGGGTGTTGAGCCTGGAGAAAAGGAGGCTGAGGGGAGACAGGAGCACTCTCTGCAGCTCCTTGACAGGAGGCTGGTGTTGATTGGTCTCTTCTCCCCAGTAATGAATGACAAGAGTTGCCCCAGAGGAGGTTGAGATTGGAACTGGGGAAGAACCATTTCCCTGAGAGGGGTGTCAGTCCCTGTGCCAGGCTGCCCAGGGAGCTGGGGCAGTGCCCAGCCCTGGAGGGATCCCAAAGCCGTGGGGCTGAGGTGCTGAGGGCTGTGGGTCAGTGCTGGGCTGGGCAGGGTGAGGGCAGGGCTGGGACTGCAGCAGCTTCAGGGGCTTTGCCAACTAAAAGGATTCTGTGATTCCTGACTAGTTAAAGACAAGGGCTGTAAGTTGCTGTGCCTCGGAAAACAGGGCACAGCTGTTACCTTGGTCAGGGACCCCGTAGTTGTCTCTGGCTTGGCCCTTGTCCTTGCTGTGTGCCCATCCATCAGTCAGCCTGGGGCCAGCTGGGGCCATGCCCCACTGAGGGCACTGCAGGATGGGCCCAGAGTGCACCCTCGGTCAGTTTGCAGATGAAGCCAAGTGGGGTGGGATCTGCATGAGGGCAGGAAGGCTCTGCAGGGGGCCCTGGCCAGGCTGGAGCCGTGGGCTGAGGGCAATGGGGTGAGGCGACCTGATCTAGGTGAACCTGCTTCTGCAAGGGGGTTGGACTAGATGATCTCTAGAGGTCCCTTCCAACCCCACCATTCTATGATTGTGTGGTGTATGGTACATGATAAACCTGGGCTGACCCTGTTTGGAGGTGGAGGCTGGACTGGAGACCTCCTGAGGTACCTTCCACTGTGAATTGTCTCATGCAGAGTGATCCTGCTGTGGTTGCACAGCTCGTGGGCTGGCCAGCAGGAGCTCTGCTTGCAGGGTGGCCATAAGCAGTGGTCCCTTTGGGTGCAAAAGTCACTGCACTGGCCAGAAAAGAGTGACCAAAACTTAGCAATGCTGTTTCCAAGAGCAGCAGCCCAGTGTTCAGGCTGTTTCCATCACCTGCTGCAGGGCTTGCTTGTGGCTGGGCTTGGCTGGCACTGCCTGGGGGCAGCAGCCATGTCCCTGGTGAGCAGCAGGGCCATGTGCAGGGGCTCCTGGAGCTCCATCTGTCCTGAGGACGTGCAGCCAGTTTGTGCAAGCTTGTGAGGTGCTCTCAAAGGTGTGGCATGAAACCAGAGTGGGTTTTCTGGCTCCTTTACCTGTGGATATCAACATGGCTGGCTCTTTCACCTCACCTTTCCATGTAAAGGGAATTGGGGTAGTAGGTTAGCCCTCCTGACCCTACACCCTTGGTGTGTTCGTAGCTGCAGGAGGCAAAGGGTGGCACTTAAGACATCTTGCTGCCTTGGAGCTGAGAAAGAAGGGTCTCTCAGGCCTTTAGTCCACCATGTTTGGTTGTCATCTCCCTTGCTCAGCCCCTTTGGCAAAAATCCTGCTAATGCTGCTGACTCTTGTGGTGAGTGGCACAGACACTGCAGGGGAAGAGCTGCTGATGGTTTGGGTGCTGATGGCTCCCGTGTGCAGGCAGGGAACTGGGTGTGATGTTCCTGATGAAGCCTCTGGCTCAGGCTGGCAGCAGAGTTGGCAGGCTGGCATCTGGCTTGGGTAACACATGTGTGAAGTGAGTAAATGTCCAGAAATGGTGAGAGATCCCTTTTATTTCCCCTAGTGGGTTTATTTGTTCATTGGTAAACACTGATCTCTCCAGCCTCAGATGTCCTGGGAGGGTCTGTCTGTGTCAGTGCCACAGAGGATGGGGTTGGGGTTTCTGGAAGGAGGAAAAGCAACCAGAACTTTACCAAAAGTGGTCACTGCTCTCTTCAGGGGTGAGGGAAATGCACCTGTAGTGTGGGTGAAAACTGGAAGCAAGGGGTTTGATGTTGCATCCTAAGTGCATGCCCTGATCACTGGATTCGGAGCTGACCTAATGTGGAACAGCTTCTCTTTGCAAAAAGTACCAGCAGACAGTGAGGTTTTTGCTCTGTTTTGTTTCTTGGGGAATCTCAAGCTTCTGTGATATGGGGAAAACCATTTCTTCTTTGGCCCTGGGTAGGATGTGCACTGCTTGTGCTGGTGGAGACAGTGTGAAGTAGAGGCTTCTTCATCTGGAATAGGTGTAGAAATGGGGCACTTGAAGTCTTTCCTTGTTGTGAGTGTTTGTAACCTTCCTGTAAGTAGATAACAGTCCTCCTCTTTGTCCTTTCTCCCTCAGGGGTTGTGGGTAAGCTCTGGGTAAGCCTTGGCAGCAAACCCTGCCAAGCCCAAGATGTTCTGGCCACCAGCACCGTGTCCCAGGGGACTGTGGCAGGACTGAAGTGTCCAGGCCTTGGGAAGAGCTGTCTCCCCATCCTCCTTCAGCCTTGGCTGCAGATAACCAGGAACCGCTGGGCTGTATTTCTGCCTTCCAGCTCAGTGGGTGCCTGTTTTGGAGCCCTGGTTGTGAGCTGGTTTCTGTTTGCCTTCCAACACTTTGTTGCTCAGAGGCCTGTGTTTATTCCTGCAGCATCCTGCTGCCATGGTCCCGCTGCTGACGCTGGAGACACGCAGCCCAGGCTCCAGGGGACTCGCTGACCCTTTTCTGCAGAGCACGTGGGAGCTGTTCCATGCAGCCTGTCAGACCTATCGATCCTCTGGCTCATTGCTCTGTGTTCCTTCCGCTGGCACAGGACGTCATTAGCAGTTTCGGTTGCCCCTGGGGAGTGTGAGGTCAGCTGGTGTTCCACACCAGTCTGAATGTCACACAGTGCTGTGCCACCAGGATGCAGATAGGCATTTCCCTGCAGAGCGTGGCCAGGATCAGGCTGTGGTGGGGTCCTCTCTTGCAGCCTTCCTCTGTCTGGCATCCTTCTCCAGGTTGCTCAGATCTCTGCATCTCGATTTCAGGAGTCCACGCTCCTTATCCCTCCTCCCCAAACCTGTGTGTGCCAGGCAGCTCCTGATTTTGCCGCTTGTTTTATCCTCTCTCCCTCTTGGCAGGTGGCTTTGTGCCTGTTCTGGACCCACCACTGTCTTTAAGGAGTGCTGGCCTGGTCTCGTATCCCAAGTAATAAATGATAGGATGAGAGGAAACAGGCTCAAGCTGCCCTGGGGGAGGTTGAGGTTGGAGCTGAGGCAGAACTGTTTCTCTGAGAGGAGTGTCAGCCCCTGTGCCAGGCTGCCCGGGGAGCTTCTGGCCATGCTGAGGAAGAAGAGTTGCTTCTTTTCACTGTCTCTGTAGTCTAGTGAAGGAAAGGCCTCGAGGAAGGGGGTTGCAGGTAGAAACGCTCCTAACATTGGTTTAAAGCATGTTCAACTGTTTTCTCTGTTGCTCTTCTCTCCAGGGAAGCCTAAAGCTGAGCCTTATTCCCTCCTGGGAGCCATAAGCTGGTGGTGGCTGTCTGGTGTGTCCTGGAGACAGGCTTTGGCACCCACTGCAGTGTCCTGCAGGGTGTGAAGTCTGAGTACTGTATCCTGGATTTCATTTCCCATATGCCAATTGTGGCTTCTGCTGGTGGCTTTTTGTTAGAAAAGGCAACTCATCCAGCCTTTCTGCAGCTGGTTTCTCCTGAACACACTGATGAATCCATGGGAGGTGCAAAGGAGAGATAGGGTTATCCTGTAAGGGTCCTCTCAGCGAGCTTTATGCTTTCTGGAGGGATCTGTGTGGGCTCGAGGCCGAGCGAGGAGCAGCCTGACAGGGTGAGCTGTACTCTCGTGCTCAGCAGGAGCAGCTGGCTGGGCTGGGCTGAGGTGTCTTGAGCCTGGAAAGTCAGGCCAGGGGAGTAGCTCTCTTTCTTCCAGCAATTGTATGCAACACCTTGACCCAGGCAGGTCAAGAAATGAACCTGGGAGACCAACTGTAAAACCTGTGACTCATTGTGTAGCTTGTGAGTGGAACCAGCCCATCAGCAGCTTTTATCGTGTCCTCTGTCTCAGCAGCAGGGAAATGGATTGATGGGGCCGGAAGGAGCACGGCAATTTGCTGATGTAGCACTGGGGAAGAGCAGAGGGCTTCATTAGCAGAAGTGCCTTTCGCATAGAGATGAATTTGATGGGATGTGAGCTGCTTGTTAAAAAAACAAACCAACCCTAAATCCCCAGAGCCTGCGATGCAGCCACACTCCGTGTGGAGAAAAGGGAGATTTGTCTTGGCTCCTGCTTCTGGCCCTGGCCTCCCTGACCTCTGTGGGGAGCTGGCTGTGTCTGAGTAGCCAAATCCTCATGTCCCTGTGCAGAGCAGACCTTTGTGCACTGTAATCACAAGGAACTGTCACCAAACTCTCCCCTGGTGCTGCTCTTCCCCAGAGGCAACTGGATGAGGAGCCCTTGGTGACTAGTGGCTGACTGCTGACCCCTTTGCTTGCCCCTGCTTGGTTTTACCCCATACCCTGCTCTAGCTGGATCTTGCCCTGATGCTGTTGTGTTTGTGTATGTGGGGCTGTAACGTGAGGCTTGCCTTGTGTTCGCTGTAGCTTGTTTTGACAGATCAAAGTCTTGCTCTCGCTGTCTGTGCCGTGTACTTGGCCATAAAGCCCCACTCAGAGTCCTGGCACTGGGGTGCTGAGCAAAGCCTTGGACACAGCCATGTCCAGGACAACAGGAGCCAAGTGAATGTAGATGGATCCTCCTGGGATGTTTTCCCCTCCCCCCTCTCTGTGGGTGCCTCTTGTTTCCCTCTGAGGTAACCCCTGTGCTTCTGCTCCGTGTCTCTCCCAGGTGCGCAATGGCCACATCAAGCGCATCACAGACAATGACATCCAGTCACTGGTGCTGGAGATTGAAGGGACTAATGTCAGGTAGGAGGAGACATCTTCTTCTGCCCTATTATACTGTAGGGGTGGGAAGGGCCCTGCAGAGCTGCTGCAGCCCCAGCCCCTGCTCCAGCAGCTTTCCCTGGCTCAGGGGGCACAGGAACGTGTCCAGGGGGGGTTGGAAACCTCCCGAGCAGCAGCCTCCACACCCTCCCTGGGCAGCCTGGGCCAGGGCTCCCTCACCTCAGCACCAAAGGACTTGCTGTTCCTGGGCCAGGGGAACTGTTTGTGTCCCAGCCTGTGCCCCTCAGCCCTTGTCCTGTCCCTGGGCAGCACAGAGCAAAGCCCATCCCCATCCTCCTGACAGCCACCCTTGAGGCATTTCTCAGCACTGCTGAGGTGCCCCTGAGCTCAGGCTTCTCTTGCCCAGGCTGAACAGCCCCAGGGCTGCAGCCTTTCCTCCTCACACACATGTTGCAGCCCCTCAGCATCTTGGTGGCCTTTCTCTAGACAAACTCCTAGAGCACTCTGTTGTTATCAGAGGGAATAAAGGATAAATCATAAAAGTGAAATCCCTTAGGTTTCCCTCACTGTGTTTGGCAGCCAGTCCCTGGTCAGTGCTGCCAGTTCCTGAGCAAGCTACAGTGCTCTGGCTCCTGCAGCTCCTATTGTCTTGGGGCTGCTCTGCTGCCCTCCCCACGTGACAGCCGCTCTCCCGCCAGCACAAGGCAGGATCAAATGGAGATTTATGGGGGGAGCTGCTGATGGTGCTTCACTTAGCAGCCCCATCTCCCTGCAGCAGGGAGGGAGCTGCCAGCCCCCCATGCAGGGTCCAAGCCTGGGGGGTGAGTGGGAGCAGGGAGCTCCTTATAAGGGCAGTGGAGGCTCCTCTTCGAGCGGCCAAGCCGGCGCGGCTCCTCTCCGAGCTCTGTTGATACAGAGCTTGCCAGGCCTGACGCGCACTTCTAAGGCCTCACAACCTCTGTCTTCTCAGCCATACAGAGCAGGCAGGGCCTCTGCTGTGCTCTGCAGGGCTCTACCTGTTCAGTCAAGGGTGGGAGGGAGTTGTGTTAAGAGCCAGTGCTTGATATGGCCTTGAAACTTGGGGAGGTGAAGCTGATCAGGGAAGTGCTTTATGCCCTGAGTGAGAAAAGTGGGATTTGAGATGCATTCTTTGGGCCTTTTATCTTGTTCTCCCTACCTCTAAACTCTCCCTTCCTAGTTACAGGAAGCCCCTGGTTGTTGCTGAGAGCATGCAATCACAGCTGTCTTTTCCTGGCTGCCCTCCAAGACCGTGCTAGATCAAGGGAGAAAGAGCCTTGGGACTCGGGCTGTGGGATGTGGGCTTTGTGCTGGGTGAGACCCTAAAGCGTGTTCCTGTCCCTCTCAGTACCACATACATCACGTGCCCTGCTGACCCAAAGAAGACCCTGGGCATCAAACTACCATTCCTAGTGATGATCATCAAGAACCTGAAGAAATACTTCACTTTTGAAGTGCAGGTGAGGAGTGTGCAGGGGAGAGGCCCCTCCAGGGACTGGGCAGGAAGGTGGCAGGGAGCCTGCAGTTCTAATTTGGAACTTATGCCAGGCAGTGAGTGGTCCCCAAAACAGTTTTTCTGTCTTGGCCATATGGTGTGTCAGATGTTGTGCTAGGGAAGGGAGCATCACTCAGCTCACCAGCACATTGTTGCTGTTCTGTTTCATAGAATCATTTGGGCTGGCAAAGCCCTTGAAGCTGCTGCAGTCCCAGCCCTGCCCTCACCCTGCCCAGCCCAGCACTGACCCACAGCCCTCAGCACCTCAGCTCCACAGCTTTGGGATCCCTCCAGGGCTGGGCACTGCCCCAGCTCCCTGGGCAGCCTGGCACAGGGGCTGACACCCCTCTCAGGGAAACAGTTCTGCCTCAGCTCCAGCCTCAACCTCCCCTGGGGCAGCTGCAGCCCATTTCCCCTTGTCCTGTCATTCATGGCTGGGGAGCAGAGCCCGACCCCCAGCTCCCTGCAGCCTCCTGTCAGGGAGTGTCAGAGAGGGCTCCTGTCTGCCCTCAGCCTCCTCTTCTCCAGGCTCAACACCCCCATTCATTCCCTCAGCCCCTCCCCAGCACCCTTGTGCTCCAGCCCCTTCCCCAGCTCTGTGCCCGGCTCTGGCCACGCTGCAGCCCCTCAGTGTCCCTGTGGCAGTGAGTGAGGGGCCCAGCACTGACACAGCCCTGGAGCTGCAGCCTTCCCAGGGCCCAGCACAGGGGCACAGGCACTGCCCTGCTCCTGCTGCCCCCCCACTGCTGATCCCAGCCAGGCTGCCCTTGGCCTTCTTGCCCCCCAGGTTTGTTGTATTCAAAGCACTCCCGCTGTGAAGTGGAGGGATGGCAGCAGGAAAGGGCTCTCGGCTTGGTAGAGCCTGAGTGCAGAGCAGGTGCTGTGTGAGGGAGCTGGGGCCCTGCTGCCTGGCTCAGCCACTTGCCCTTCCCTGCCCCAGGTGCTGGATGATAAGAACGTTCGCCGGCGCTTCCGGGCCAGTAACTACCAGAGCACGACACGGGTGAAGCCGTTCATCTGCACCATGCCCATGCGGCTGGACGAAGGCTGGAACCAGATCCAGTTCAACCTCTCGGACTTCACCCGCCGGGCCTACGGCACCAACTACATCGAGACCCTCCGAGTCCAGGTGAGAAGCAGCGAGGGGCCTGCCCACAGCAACCAGCGCTGGGGAACCTGCTGCTGCCTGGGCTGGCCTCGATGTGGCTTCGGTGGATTGGAATGGGCTGAAGGAGCTCAGACCTGGCCAGGCTGGAGCTGAAGTGCTGTGGGGCTGGGCAGGGTGAGGGCAGGGCTGGGACTGCAGCAGCTTCAGGGGCTTTGCCAACCCAAAGGATTCTGTGGTTTCTCATATTGGGTGCCAGTGAGGGTGAAAGGTGCAGTCCATGGCAATGAGATGAGGCTGAACAAGGCCCAAGGCTGGGTCCTGCCCTTGGGCCTCCCCAAGCCCAGGCAGCTCCAGGCTGGGGCAGAGGGGCTGGAAACTGCTGCAGGGAAAGGGCCTGGGGGGGTTGGTGCCAGGGGCTGGACAGGAGCCAGCAGCGTGCCCAGTGGGGCAAAAAGGCCAAGGGCAGCCTGGCTGGGATCAGCAGTGGGGTGGCAGCAGGAGCCAGGGGTCAGTTCTCCTGAGGGGTTCCTGTGCATGGAGCACACCTGCTCCTCAGGGTGATGGGACTGCCCTGGTTCCTGGTGGGATTCAACTGGCAGATGTCTGCCTTCCCACAGCCCTGGCACGGGCGCTGGGGCAGCTCCTTCCTTGCCACCTGATAGTGGAGGCAGCAAGGGATGGACAGTCTGTTTCCTAACCTCAGCGAGGCCCTGAAGAGGGAGCACACAGCAATCTGAGAGCTCTGGCAGAGGCTGATACCAGTGGAGAAGCAGAAGTGGGTTCACAGCAAAGCACCCTCTGAGCAACTAAAGCAGAGCTCAGTTTGCTGAGAAGCTGGAGCTCAGCTGTGAGTCTGGAGCCACCGTGAATCACTGGAGAGAGCATCTAACATACAGCCCAGGGCACGGGCCAGCGCTGCTTCCCTGCTGCCCTGTCACATCCAGAGCCAGCAGAGAGCTGTCTTGTGCAGCTGCTGGGCCAAGCAGAGCAGGCAGCTGCAGGACAGGCAGGCTGGCAGTGGGCAGAGCAGCGGGCACACACACTCACCCTGTGTTTTGACTCTCAGATCCACGCCAACTGTCGCATCCGACGCGTGTACTTCTCGGACCGGCTCTACTCAGAGGATGAGCTCCCAGCTGAGTTCAAGCTCTATCTGCCTGTCCAGAACAAGGCCAAGGTGAGCTGTGTGCCAGCCAGGCAGGAGCAGCAGCGTTTCTCCTCCTCCTCCCACTGCCTTCACAATGCAGAGTGTCTCCCAACAGCAGAGCTCTGAGCAGCTCTGGCTGCCAGCCAGGCAGCCCCCAGCTGTCTGTCAGGGTGCCTTGCCGAGTGCCTTTCCTGCCAAAAGGCAACAAGCTGTGGCTCCCATCTGGGAGCAGGGTGAGCTGGGCAGCTGCTCGCCACATGCTCCCTGCTCAGCTGGCAGGACTGTGCCAGGGCAGAAGCCTCTGCGGGCTCTCGGCCGTGACTCAGCACGGCAGCTTTGCTCCCCACAGCCTGCAGCTCCACACTCCTCTTCCACGAGAGATATTGCTTGTGTCCCCACCAGCCCACATTCACCACCCTCTGATCTCTTCCCTGGTGCTGGGAGGTGGGGGGGAAGATAGGCAAAGCTGTGGCTGCCCAGCAGGAGGAGATGCCAAGCTCTGCTCTTAACAGTGCTGGGAGAGGAGTTCCTGGCACAGTCTTGAGGCTCCTGAGGAAGACTCTGCTCTGCCAGTCCCAGTGCAGATGAGGCCTTTTGCAGAGAAGATTCCTGGGCAAAATGTTAAGGAGCTGAGGGAGGTTTTTGGGTGCTGATCTTAGTCGAGAGCTTCTGAAGAACCTGGCACTGCCTTCTGGGCTGCAGCAGCTCCCCAGGGCTGTCTGGGGAAGGTCTGGAGCCTTCCCAGTACAGTTGTCTTGGTGCTGCCAAGTCTAATGTGTCTCGTTTCTTCTCCCTGCTCTGTCCAGCAATAAAGCCACGTTGAGAAAGAGATGCAAGAAACGTTTGGGGCCAGTAGGAAAACAAAAGCAGGTGGAAGAGAAGGCCCTGCTGAGACCAAGTTTTAGATGAGCTCACCTTGCCTAGGGGAACTTTGATTCATCTAATGTCCCTCCCCTGGACAGGACACGATTAACCACGTAACAGGTCTGAGACTCTGCTGTTGGGGTGCAAGTTGTGGAGAATCAAGAGTTTTCCTAGCTGTTCCTAAAGTGCTGAGCCTGAACACTGCTGACCCTGCCTTGCACAGAGGGCTTGCTCAGCATGGCCAGTGTGCCTCTGAGCAAGGGGCTGCAGCAGGAATTGTGGGTTAAAGTCTGCCTCCCCCACACCCCTTGAACGTACCAGTTTTGTTATTTTCCTTGTTTTCCATCTCTTGTTTTATACCTGCTCTAAATCTGGATGTAAGAGTCTTGGAAAGTTATTAAACGTTTGACTGTAAGTCTGCTTCTGGCTTCTTCCACCTCTGGTGGATCCTTTCACTCAGCCCTTCAGGGCGTGCTGAGCAGTTCCTTTCAGAACCTGGATTATAGAGTTTGCCTTTGATCAGCAGCCTTGCTCTTGAAGGGCTGGTACTGACATGAGCAGCAGCAGTCTGGAGAGAGGAGAAGTCATGAGGTGTCCACAGAGGAGCCAGGATGTGTGTGCAGTGCCTGAGGTTTGTGGTACTCCTACCCTGGGCAAAAGCTCAGCTGGTCACTTGGCACATAGAAGGGACTGAAACACTCATTTCTTACCTGAAGCTGGTTTCCCAGCAGTGACAAATTGGTCTTTACCTGCCTGTTAGAGCACTGGTCTCTTTGCTGGGTTGTTAAACAACTGGGCTCCAGCTCAAACCAAGCCTTTAAGCAGCTACTTATAGCAAGAGGCACACAATAGTCTTCCAGCTGCCAAACTGTCCCTTTCCCCAGGGATCAAAGGGGAGGTTTAGCAAAGCAGCATAACAGGAGGGAAGTCTCTTCCTGTGCTGAGGCTGCCCTTCCCTGCCTCACACCCTGCTGCCTTTGTTGTGGAAAGGCTTGTGGAGCTCCCCCAGGAACAGGGTGAGTCTGGGAGGAGCTGCTGCCTTTCCTCCCTGAGGCCAAGCCCTGCCAGCCCATCGTGGGCAGGTGCTGCATGGTGACTGGGGAAGGCTCCACTTCTGGTCTCTCCCAGGAGGAGGAGAGTCCAGGGAGGGACATCTGACCTCTGACTCTCCACCTGGTTTCAGGGCTTAGTTGGATGGGGTGTGTGTGTGTGTGTGTGTGTGCGCGCCCTTGGGAGCAGCAGCTCCTCTGTGCACCCCACTTTGCCTCCCAGGCAGCCAGCAGGCAGCTGCCTTCCTTGCACTTTGAGCTGGAGGTGCCAGCCCTTTGCTGCTGCCTGGCATTCCCTGAAGGCTTCCTGCAGAAGAGCTGCCCAGGTTTTTTTCTAGCAGCTGAAGGACTTGGCAGCGTTGAGGAGCCAGCCTGAGGAAACTCACGTGGGGAACGCACCGACATGCAGCGAGGCTCCCCTGGCCATGACACTGCTGAAGTGGGGTCAGGTGGAGGAGCTGAGCTTGCTGTGGGTGAGTGACCCACCTGCACAAAGAGGTGCTCCCCAAGCCGCCTGCCTGTGCCCAGTGCTCGGGCAGCCCCCCTGCCCCTTTCTGCCTGGCCTCTGGGAGCGTGCCAGTGGAACTGCTGCACTCAACCCCCAACCCCAAACCCTTTCCGTCCGTGGGGACCCTCTGTGTGTGCTTGAATGGGAAGCAAAATAGTGAATCTTACTGCTTACACAAGGTGGAGCATCAGCAGATCCCAGCTCCTTCCTTCAGGCCCAGACAGTGGTGGGTTCACGTGCTGTGCTTCAAATACCTGCTGAGCCTCCTCTGCCACCACAGCCAGAAGCATCTTGCCGAGGGTGAGCAGCTGGGATGCTGTCCCTGCAGGAGAAGAGGCTGAAGCCTCGCAGGGATCCTGCCAGTGCTTGTTTCCTGGGGTCAGCCAGCAGGAGTGTGCAGTGCCCAGCTCCTTAGTGCTTTGGTTATGGCCCCTGACCCAGCTGGGACACACTGTGGCACGAGTGGAAGGAGCTGGGTGCACAGATGGAAGCCCCGGCGTGCTCAGAGGGGTGAGCACAGGGGGAGTCCTGGCTCAGTGCAGGCAACCTGGAGAGAAAAGGTCTCCAGTATCTCCTCAGTCACCTTTCTGTGGGTGACCTGCTCCTTCCTGCCTGCCTGAGTCCTTATTGGGGGTCATGTCCAGTGGGAGACAAAGGAATCCTTCACAGGGAGCCCTGGATGGAGCACAGGGCCCACCCAGAGATGAATTTTCCTTGCCTCTGACAGCTTTTCACCTTCCTTTTCCATCGCCTGGGGCAAAGTCTTGCACTGGGGCAGCTTTGATGAGGACCTGAGGGCAGGGAGCTTGCGTTCTACATCCAAGGCAAAGCTTCCCTTGGAGATCTTGGCCACTGGAGGAGGGTGAGCGCAGCACCTCGGGGCAGGGGCAGCTCCACGTGCTGGCACAGAGCTGCTATGGCTGGCACAGCCCAGGCTGAGACATCTCTCCCTCCCTCCCTTCAGTGCCTCCTTCCCCTGCTCTCTGTCCCCTCCCTCTCAGGTGGATGCTGACCCAAAGCACAGAGCAGCTATGCAGGAACCACAACACATCTGGGCCAAGCTGTGCTCCCTGCCCTCTCTGCCCCTTGTTTGGCACCTCCCCACATGTCTTGGGCCAAACGTTGTTGTGTCTGAGGGCTCAGAGCTCAGGGGAGGCACCAGTCCCCTGCCGCTGCTGCCTGGCCTGGGGCAGGGGCTGCTTTTGCTGTTGGCCACCAACCACGAGGAGTGAGTGACATTGCTGGGGCCTTGGGACAGCTCTGTGGGCAGGGCCAGCGGGCTCCCTGTGCCCAGGGACAGGGCTGAGGGGTGAGGTGAGGTGAGGGGTGAGGGGTGACGTGAGGGGTGAGGTGAGGGGTGAAGTGAGCAGTGAGGTGAGGGGTGAGGGG
>WBNH01009344.1:0-15729 GCA_013401255.1 Urocolius indicus | reverse complement strand
TGCTGAGCGGAGCGGTGCTGAGCGGAGCGGAGCGGTGCTGAGCGGGCCATGCCGGAGCGGTGCTGAGCGGTGCCGAGCGGTGCTGAGCTGTGCTGAGCGGTGCTGAGCGGGCCATGCCGGAGCAGGCCGTGCCGCGGGCCGCTCCTGCAGTTTGAAAGTGCCTCTGCTTTGCCGTCTTCTCTCCTTCAATGGTTGTCGCTTCCCACCTGCCACGGAGGGATGCGTTAGGCTGCGAGCCCGGGTCCCCGCTCGGTCAGCCCAGGTTGGTGTTGCTTCCCCTCCCCTGGCTTCTCCGGCCGGCTGCTCTGCGGGGGCCGTTGCCGGCGGGTTAACGCGGTGCTTGGTTGGGCTGTGCTGCAGCCCGTAGCCCGTGTTGCTCAGGTGCTCGGTGCCCTGACCCTGAGCCCTCCCTCCGTGTCCACGCTCAAGGTGAGCTGTGCAGGAGGAGGAAGAGGAGATCCTGTGTGTACCCACGGCGCCTTTGGGTGTTGTACTGCCCCAAAAAACTGTGCCCGCAGACGCAATAATTGCCGCGTCTTCGCTGGGGGGCACAGGGACGCTGGGAAGGGGGTTTCACTGATGCTCTTGGTTTTAAATACAACAAACACCCTCCCGGGAGGCCAAGGTTGCGGCTCCTCTGGGTAAGGGCAGGCGGTTTGATGCAGAGGCAAGTGCCCTTTTGCAGGGTTCGGGGCTCCTGGCCCAGGAGCTGCTGCTTCTCACCAGGACCTGGACCCTTCCTCTCTCGTGAGCCCTTTTGGCACTGCTGCTGCTCACTGAGGGAGGGGTTACTGGTCTCTCAGCTGATGGCAGGTTTTGCTGGACCTCTCGAGAAAGGCTGGAACTTTTCAGCGAGTGTCAGCCCTGGGATGCTCTGCGGGAAGGCCAGGCAGCAGCTCCGGGGTGGGCTGGGGCCAGGCAGCACCGCTGGGGTGGGCTCTTGGGCTCCAGTGCAGTTTCCTTCTACAGTCTGGTAGGAGGTTCAGCCAAGCTATTGCTTTTAAGCTTCTTTTATCTTCACAGAGAGCTCAATGCAGGATACCTGCAGGTGCTATGCTTTGTCTGTGGGTAGGATAATGCTGTGGGGAAACCATCCCCTGTGCTCTCTGGCTCTTGATAAGGCTACGGGTGCTGCCCAGAGAGGGGGAGATCTCTTGGGTCCATGCCCTGAGTAATGGATCCTACCTGAGCTTCAAGAGGAGCAGAACTGCTTCATGGGGGCATTTCAGCTGGGGTGGGGTCGCATTGGGATTGGCCTCTACCTGTAAAATCTGACCTGGTAGCTTCTTGATTGCCTCTCAGAGAGAGACCCCTGTCCCGTGCCTGTGCTGTGTGACTGCCACAGCACAGGCTGGGCTGGGTAGCTGTGAGCTCTGCGAGCCCGTGGCTGCTGAGCCAGGCACCAAGGGCAGCCTGGTTCTGGGTAGCTGCTGGTAGCTGTGCCTGAGGGCTTTCAAGAGAGCCGTGGTGGGAGGCTGAGCAGAGAGAGAGCTGCCTGTCATCCTTCCTCCAACACCTTTACCTGAGCTTTCTTCTTCTTTGCAGAGAGAAAGACAGAGAGCTGCTCCCCAGGCCGCTTCCCTCGCCCTTCCCAGGAGTGAGCACGGCACAGGAGGCACCGAGAAGGGCTTCCCTTCATCTCCAGGACACTTGCCTCTGCCCTCCTGGACAAGCCAAAGCCGCTCAGCCAGCACAGAACTCAGGCTGCCCCAAGGAGGAGGCTGCTGCGGGGGTCTCAGCGGCCGCCTCTTTGCTTGCCAGGATCCTGCCCGTGGAGGAGCCTCTGGAGCGAGTTTGTGTCCTGCCTCGAGGGGCTCAGCCCCCGGGATACTTTGGATCTTTTCTGGTTTCCCTTTGAACCCTTTGGTGGGAGAAGCTGAAGCCGTCGCTGCCGAACCCCCCACCCCACCCCCCACCCCATTCCTTTCCCCCAAGCATGTCAGAAAGCTGGCAGCAGCCCCAGCAGCCGCCACCGCCGCAGCACCACGCCGGGACAGCCGCCCTCCCGGAGCACTCCATCCCCACCGGCGCTGCCGACAGCAACCCCCTGGGCTGCGCCGTGTACGGCATCCTGCTGCAGCCCGACCCCGCCGCCCTGCAGCAGCAGCAGCAGCACCACCAGCACCCTCCCCAGCTCCAGCCCGGAGAGCCGGCCCACAAATGCGGCGTGTGCGGCCACGACCTGGCCCACCTCTCCAACCCCCACGAGCACCAGTGCTTGCCGGGCCACGACCGCTCTTTCCAGTGTACCCAGTGCCTGAAGATCTTCCACCAGGCTACGGACCTCCTGGAGCACCAGTGCATCCAGGTGGAGCAGAAGCCCTTCGTCTGCGGCGTCTGCAAGATGGGCTTCTCCCTGCTGACCTCGCTGGCTCAGCACCACAACGTCCACAATGGCAACGCCATCAAGTGCTCCATCTGCGAGAAGACCTACAAACCCCCCGAGGCCGAGCACCCGCAGCCCCTCGACCCTTCGGAGAAGCCTTACAGCTGCTCCATCTGCCAGAAGACCTTCAAGCACCTCTCGGAGCTGTCACGGCACGAGAGGGTCCACACAGGCGAGAAGCCCTACAAGTGCACCCTGTGCGACAAGAGCTTCAGCCAGTCATCCCACCTGGTGCACCACAAGCGCACTCACAGCTCGGAGCGGCCCTACAAGTGCGCCGTGTGCGACAAGAGCTTCAAGCACCGCTCGCACCTGGTGCGCCACATGTACGCGCACTCGGGCGAGCAGCACCGCCTCTTCAAGTGCGACGCCTGCGAGCTGCACTTCAAGGAGTCCTCGGAGCTGCTGCAGCACCCCTGTACCCCGGGAGGGGAGAGACCTTTCCGTTGCGGGGAGTGCCAGAAAGCTTTCCGGCGCCCGTCGGACCTGCGGCAGCACGAGCGCACCCACAGCGAGGAGAGGCCCTTCAAGTGCGACCTGTGCCAGATGAGCTTCAAGCAGCAGTACGCCCTCATGCGCCACCGCCGCACGCACAAGGCCGACGAGCCCTTCAAGTGCAACCTCTGCGAGAAGGCCTTCACCCAGCCCTCGCACCTCGTCTACCACCAGCACGTGCACGGCATCGAGAACCTCTTCAAGTGCAACGTCTGCCAGAAGGGTTTCAACCAGTCCTCGGAGCTGCTGCGCCACAAGTGCGTGCAGAACGCCGAGCGGCCCTTCAAATGCGCCGCCTGCAACAAGGCCTACAAGCGAGCTTCGGCCCTGCAGAAGCACCAGCTGGCCCACTGTGCCGAGAAGCCCCTCAAGTGCACCCTCTGCGAGAGACGCTTCTTCTCCTCCTCCGAGTTCGTGCAGCACCGCTGCGACCCGGCCCGAGAGAAACCCCTCAAGTGCCCCGACTGTGAGAAACGCTTCAAGTACGCCTCGGACCTGCAGCGCCACCGGCGCGTGCACACGGGCGAGAAGCCCTACAAGTGCCCCTCGTGCGAGAAGGCCTTCAAGCAGCGCGAGCACCTCAACAAGCACCATGGCGTCCACGCCCGCGAGCAGCAGTACAAGTGCATGTGGTGCGGGGAGCGCTTCCTGGACCTGGGCCTGCTGCAGGAGCACAGCGTCCAGCACACGGCCGAGGGAGCCTACCAGGTGGCCACCTGCTTGCCGTGAGCTTTGCTCACCTCTGGGTGGTTTTTTTTGGCCCCCTCCCCTCCTCTCCCCCTTCTTCCCTTCCTTTCCCTCCCCTTGCTCCTCTCAGTCCGCCCGTCCGTCGTCGCCTTGTCCTCCCTCGGCACTCGGAGCCTCCCCTCGGCCTCTGCCGGGGAGTTTTGGGGGGCAGAAGTCAGGGAGGGAGGTGGCAGGAAGCTCCCCCGTGAGCCTCTGGGGTGGATGTGCCGCACCGCTTGGAAGGCAGAGGATGTGCGAAGCTCGGAGGGGGCAGAGAGGAGGGACGTGGGGGTGAGGAGCTGACGCCTGCAGGCGTCCCCTGGACTGTGGTTCGTGCTGCAGCTGCGGTTCCAGCGCCGGGGGCTGGGCTGCCCTGGCTCAGCAATGGCCTTTTTCCCCTGCCCTCCTCCTGGTGAGGGCTCAAGGCCGAGGCAGAGCCAGCTCTGCCCTGCACTTGCTGCTCGGTGAGGAAGCAGCAGGTTCCCACTGCTGGCGTCTCCCGGGGCAGGGAGCCCTCGCAGACCCTTGGCCTTGCCCCACAGCCCTGACCTTCCCCTTGCTCTCCCTCGTTCTAGAGCATAGAAAGGGAAAAGCCATGGGGGCTGCACAGCTCCAAGAAGCACTTTGGGGTGACTGCTTTGGCAGTGGCTGCCTGGCACCCTCTGCCAGCTGAGCCCGCCTGCCCTCAGCCCCACGAGCAGCCGAGGGCACCCTCCAGAGCCCCTTCCCCAGGGACACAGCTCTCCTGCCAGCCCCCAGGCCCCTTCCCTCTGGAGGGGGTCAGGCAAAAGGCTGACCCAGCCCTTCCAACACTACTGAGGCAACACTACTACTAACCTCCAGCTCTCTTACCAGCCCTGGTGTGTGCCAGGGGCTGTGTAGCAGGAGAACCCTTGCTGGCGTGCAGGCTGGGCTCCATGGGGAGGGCGAGGGCATCAGTGGCTGAAGGAGAAGCCTGGTTTGTTTCCCCACTCACAGCAGTCTTGGTTTAGCCCTTTTTTGTTTCATTCTGTATTTTCCCAGGTTTTTTTTGCACAGTCCTTGCAAAAGTCACTCACCAATGAAGAGCCCTTGGCAAGGGCCACACAGCCTCAGCTCCTCAGGACCCACACAGCCCCTCCATGCCCCACAGACTGAAGGCACACTCCCTAAGCTTGCCCCCTCCCCTCCCCCAGCCCTCCCCACTCCCTCGTGGGAGGCAGACAGTCAGGTGTTAAACATCCATCTGTGGAGAGCCTGAAGCCCTGCCTTGGCCGTGCTCCTGGGGATCCTGCCATAGCTGCCCCTGCCCCAGCTGGGGTTGAGGGGCTGGTTGACCTGCAGAGTTCCTTGCCAGCCTCAGCAGTTCCCTGCTCCTGCCTGGCCCCCAGAGTGCTGGGAGCAGCCACGCTTTGGGATCAGCAGCCAGCCGGTTGCCCAAGTGACCAGGACCTGTGTCCAGACTCCTGCCCAGGGCATATACAGAGAGTTGGGATTGGGGCTGCTTTGCTGGCAAGGGGAGGAAAAGGGGCTTTATTCCCCTTGGCAGCACAGTGAGGGGGAACAGGGTGGGAGGTGTTTTGAGGGGGGAGGTTGGGCTGGGACAGTCCAGTCGCAGCTCCTTGGGACTGAATCTGAGGAAGGTAAAGCAGACCTCGCTCTCTGCTGCCCAGGGAAAGAGAGACTGATGGTTGGTCTCACTTCATGCTGCCTCAAGGGTGTAGAACTCCCTGCCCAGTTTTCTGGTTGCATTTCTTTGTCCCTTTTTTTTTTCTTTCCTTTTCCCCTTTTTTATTTCCCTGTCCCCTTTTTTTAAGCAGTTTGTTGCTCCTCATTAAAAGTGCTGTTCTAGTTTCACTCGATGTCGGGAGGGGGAAAGAAGAGGATAATTGTGAAAACCTTGGAGTTTCCAAGAGCTCTTTGGTTCTAGGTAGCTGGGTTTGTTGCTCTTTATTATGTAGTTCAGTGAATGCTTNGGGGAGGGGGAAAGAAGAGGATAATTGTGAAAACCTTGGAGTTTCCAAGAGCTCTTTGGTTCTAGGTAGCTGGGTTTGTTGCTCTTTATTATGTAGTTCAGTGAATGCTTTACTGTAGGAGTAAAAATGAGGAGGAGAACCCAAGGAAGGCTGGTTCTGTCTGTACAGGAGGGTTGATGGAGGCTGGAAGAGCTGGAGCAGGGCCAGCCAGGGAGCGTGGCACCTCCTAAAGCCTCATTCTGCCCCTGCCCAAGGCAGCCTCAGGTTCCCACAGAGCTGGGCTTCAGTGCCCACCTTTAGCACAGCCCCAGCAGCCAGGATCAGTGGCCAGAGCTGGGAGCTTGCACAGAGGCTCGTTTTAGCAAGAAGAGGCTGTGAGGTGAAAGCTGCTGGAGCCTCAGGAAGAGGGGGCTTGTGAGGATGTATTTCTTTCTAGGGCAGCTGCTGAGCAGAGGAAGGGGCTGGAAGGGATGGGCATTGTGGGGCTGGGGGCTCAGCTGGCACCTGTGAGTGGGCACCTCCACCATCCTGGCATGGTGTTACAGCAGCAGCGAGCAGGACTGCCCACAGGCTCCTGCTGACTTGGTCTCTTCATCTTGTTTGCAGCAGGAGCTCGTGCTGGTGGGTGCAGGGTCTGTGCAGGGCTGATGGTGGTGGTCACCCTGGGAGAGGGGGTTGTCAGGGGATTGTGTAGCTGGGAGCAGGCCCTGTGGCTGTTGCAACATCCCCTGTGCTGGGCTTTTGGGGTGTGCTTTGTAGGGTGAGGTGAGAGGTGATGGAGGCAGCAGGAGGCCCAGGAGTGGTGTGGGGCAGGGAGGCAGGGGCTGGCAAAAGGCTCTCTGCAGGCTCCTGGGCTTTCCTCTTCCAGCCAAAGAGCACTTGTAGCCAAAGCCTCTTGGGAGTTAAACCATGTTTCTGCTCTGCAGCTGTGTTGTGCTTCGCTCTTGGCACTTGGGAGCCCCTGAGGGCTGCTCTGTGCTGCCTGCCCCTGGCTCGCTGTGCTGGGGCTGCTGGGGGTCAGTCCCTGGGCAAGTGCTCCTGAGTGGCTTCCAGACCTGCTCGCCAGAGCTCCCGAGAATGCTCCCTTGGACTGGAGCAGGGGATGGTCCCTCTGAAGGGTGGTTGTTCCCTTTGGGAGGCAGCTGGAGCAGCAAGTGCTGCTGGGGAGGGTTAGGCTGGCGTGGATGTTGTCCAAGGAGGTAAATCCCACTCTCTGGGGGAAGTTGTCCCTCTGCTTTCCTGGGCCCAGGAAAGTGACATTCTGTTACCTGGGCTTTATTCTGAGCTCCACTTCCCTATATCCAGCCCACAGGATGCCTTTAGCTGTGTCTCAGCCCCTTCCCCTCCACAGCTCTTCTCTTTATGCTTTTACAAGACCCCTTCAGCTCCTTTGCCCTTTGTTCAGTTCTTTCTTTGTAAGCAGCAGGTTGCTTTTCATCCCTCTTTCTGTTTGGACTGTGAGGTCTCTTTCCCCCTTTCCCACCCTGCCCCAAATTCCTCTCTAAGGGGCTGCCCGTCTTACTGGGCTCAGCCCCACTGTGTCCATGGCACAGGCAAGGACCAGGAGCCTGTGGGAGACAGAAGCTGGAGGGAGTTGGGAGTGTTTCCATGCTGGGTCCCTTTGCCCACAGTCTCTGATGAAGTCAGGGAAGGGCTGTCAGACATTCCTTGGGAGAACTCCTGGAGCTGGGAGACTGTTTGCTTCCCCTGGGAATGCCTGTGCAGGGGCTGTGAGCTGGCTGTGGCCTGGACAGCCTGGCACCACGGGGATGCCCAGCTGCCTCTGCCAGCTCCCCCGGGAGCAGATGCCATCCCCAAGACCTGGGTGGGAAGGTGTGCCTGCTGTGGTGCTGGAGCAGGGGGTGAGGAGGAAAGCATCCTCTGACAGTGTTTTGGGACCATCTCTGGGTGCTCAAGCACTGTTAGGAGGGAGGAGAGCTCTTTCTACACTTCCCTTGGGTACTAACCAACGAGTCCAGGCTGCAGTGGAAGTGAACAACCAGCCAAAAAGCCTTGTTGTTCTCCAGAGCTCAGCTCTTCTGGTGGATGACAAGCTGCCTGGTGGGAAGGTTCCTGCCTGGGCAGGTGTGATGCTGGGATGCCATCGGGTGGGATGAGGAGGTTTGGGGCTGCTGAGGCTGCTTTGGAGCCAGTGAGGTTTGGGGCCAGCAGCTCTGCCCCAGGGTGCCTGTGAGCACAGCTTGTCCCTGGCTGCCAGGCTCTCACTGCAGCATCCCCAGCAGCCACCTCTGCTGCTCTCTGGACACAAAGATGCTGCTTTTTGCTGGTCCCTCAGATACTCAGCAGGGAGAGCAGGTGGGAGCTGGTCCATGGGCTTGTCTCTGAGCTGTGGGTCAGAGGGATTTCGTGGCCAGGGGGGCTCTGGGATATCCTGCACTGGTGCCTGCAGCCATGCCCAGGGCCCAGGATGCTGAGGTTTGTGTGGCTTGCAGTGCCTTTACCACTGCTCTGTGTGTTTCTCAGATGATACTCCATGTATGTGTGTATATATATTGTATTAACACACCCTGCTCTTCCGTGTGTCAGATGGTTTTGCTTTACTAATAAATTTATAGTTATTTATACCTCCCTGTGGCTGTGAGGTTTCTGCAGCAGAGGCACCAACCTCCTGGCCCTGGGCTCCACTCCACTGGAGCCGTTCACAGTCATTCTCCCATGGTTTCTTGCCTTCACTTGAACTTGAATGGAGAAATGATGATCTGCAATGGCCTGAGGGCTGTGTCAGTGCTGGGCCCCTCACTCACTGCCACAGGGACACTGAGGGGCTGCAGCGTGGTCAGAGCCGGGCACAGAGCTGGGGAAGGGGCTGGAGTACAAGGGTGCTGAGGAGGGGCTGAGGGAATGAATGGGGGTGTTGAGCCTGGAGAAGAGGAGCCTGAGGGGAGACAGGAGCCCTCTGACACTCCCTGACAGGAGGCTGCAGGGAGCTGGGGATCAGGGTCTGCTCCCCAGCAACAGATGATAGGATGAGAGGAAGGGGGCTCAAGCTGCCCCAGGGGAGGTTGAGGCTGGAGCTGAGGCAGAACTGTTTCCCTGAGAGGGGTGTCAGCCCCTGTGCCAGGCTGCCCAGGGAGCTGGGGCAGTGCCCAGCCCTGGAGGGATCCCAAAGCCGTGGGGCTGAGGTGCTGAGGGCTGTGGGTCAGTGCTGGGCTGGGCAGGGTGAGGGCAGGGCTGGGACTGCAGCAGCTTCCAGGGACTTGCCAACTACAATGGTAGTGTGATGTGGTTTTGGCCCCTGCTAGAGGTGGGCTGCTCCCTCCCCAGGGCACAGCTCACTGCTGGAGCTGCAGGGCGGAAGCAGGCAGGACTCTGCTTGTGAGCAAAGCAAGCTGCTCTGGGGGCTGAGGCTGCTGCATGCTGAGCTCCAGGGCATGGCAGGCTGGCTTCCCAGAGGGGCTTGTTGCCCACTCCCTGCAGCTGACCTGACTTGCTCCATCTTGCTCCTGGGTGAGGTGTGTGTTTGTCTGCAGATCACTGAGAGAAACCACTTCTGACTGAAAGTCTGGGGAGGGGAAACTAAGGCAAGAGAGGAAACAGCCCTGAGGGAGATATCTCAGCTGCTACATCCACAGCTCCTTCTGCTGCATGGAGTCACAAGATGCTGGGGCTGGAATGGCCCTGCAGAGCTGCTGCAGCCCCAGCCCCTGCTTAGGCAGCTGCCCCTGGCTCGGGGCACAGGAACGTGTCCAGGGGGGGTTGGAAACCTCCCGAGAAGGAGCCTCCACACCCTCCCTGGGCAGCCTGGGCCAGGGCTCCCTCACCTCAGCAGCAGTAAGTGTTTTACAGGGGAGAGGTGCTCAGGAGGAGGAGGGATGTCCACACCTCAAGGAAGGGGCAGGACCCCTCCTCCTCTGCTGATGCCAATACCAGGTCACCAGTCTCTCTGTGGCAGCTACCCTGGGCTCTGGGAGGCTGGATGGTGCCTGGTGCCAGAAGGGCGATGCCTTTCCCAGCCACCCTCCTTTCCCAGCTGGGTGATTGCCACGGGGAGATGAGCAGCTCAGCCACAGCTGATAGTCCTGAGCTGTGCCCAGGTTTGAACTCTGTGGTTTGAGGAAATACTCCTGTGGCCTCAGGGCAGCCAAACAGGCTGCAGAGCTCTGGCTGTGCTTCACAGGGGCTTTGTGCCTCTCTCACCTTTGATCTCCTGCAATCACAGAGGAGCTGCAGCATTTTGGCATGTGCCAGAGCCCCAGGGAACACCAGCAGCAGCTGGAAGGAGCAGCATCTGCTCCACACCTTATGTAGAACCCCTTGAGCTCTGGTTGCTTTTCCAGAGGACCTGACCCACTTGGCAACTTGCTTTCTGTGCAGGTGCCATTGCTGATCCCTCCTGGCCTCAGCCCACAAGGGTAAAATCAAACAAAAAGACAGCAGAAGTGTGTGGAATTAAGGGTGTATTGAGAAGAGTGTGGGCAGCAGGGCCAGGGAGGTTGTGCTCCCCCTCTGCTCTGCCCTGCTGAGGCCTCATCTGGAGTCCTGTGGCCAGTTCTGGGCTCCCCAGCTCCAGAGGAACAGGGAACTGCTGCAGAGAGGCCAGGGCAGGGTCACTAAGATGCTGAGGGACTGGAACATGTGTGTGAGGAGGAAAGGCTGCAGCCCTGGGGCTGTTCAGCCTGGGCAAGAGAAGCCTGAGCTCAGGGGCACCTCAGCAGTGCTGAGAAATGCCTCAAGGGTGGCTGTCAGGAGGATGGGGATGGGCTTTGCTCTGTGCTGCCCAGGGACAGGACAAGGGCTGAGGGGCACAGGCTGGGACACAAACAGTTCCCCTGGGCCAGGAGGAGCAAGTCCTTTGGTGCTGAGGGGAGGGAGCCCTGGCCCAGGCTGCCCAGGGAGGGTGTGGAGGCTCCTTCTCGGGAGGTTTCCAACTCCCCCTGGACACGTTCCTGTGCCCCCTGAGCCAGGGGAAGCTGTTGGAGCAGGGGCTGGGGCTGCAGCAGCTCTGCAGGGCCCTGCCAGCCCCCAGCATTCAGGGACAATAACTAAAGCCCCTGTCTCCAGCAATCGTGCCAGGAGTGCTGCAGCATCACCTGGGTGAGGAGCTGAACCTTCCCCTTCCTCCCAGCCATCTCCTCACAGAAAAAGCCCAAGCCCTTTGCAGACAGTTCTGTCTCAAAGATGAGGTGTGTCCAGTGTCCTTGGAGCAGATGCTGCTTCAGCATCTGCTTGCTCCCTTTGCAGGGAAGGGCTGTTGCTGGGGTGCTCAGGGCGTTAGGCAGCAGTCCTCGTGCTCTGCTTTCAGAGCCAAATCTCCCCTGCCAAGCCCTGCAACCTACCTGCAGTGGGGAGCAGAGGGTTTGCCCCCTCCCCCCCAGCATGCAGGTGGGTGTTTGGGGCAGCTGAAGTTGCCAACAGAGCAATTTTGGGGGGATGCTGGAGCATCTCCTGCCCTAGTGCTTGGCCCTCCCTAGCCCCTGCACATGCACCACTGGCCAGGAGCTGTGCAGGGGCTGGAGGGCTGAGCCCGCCCCAAGGATGGACAAATTGGGATGACTGGGGCTGCCTGGCCTGGGTTAGGAGCCCTGAGCTTCTCTCCTGGCCACCATGGAAGGTTTGCTGTGTGGTTCCTGCTGGGGCAGGGACACCTGTGCTGGATGGAGCCACAGGGAGGAAAGTAAGGAGAGCTGAGGCTGGGTAATGGCCCTGTGAGCCCTGAGGCCATCACCTTTGCCTTGTGTTTTTGCCCTTACAATCAGTGGCTGTTGCTGAGCTGGGAACAGCCATCACTCTGCTTCAGAGTGAACAGCATCTCAGCAATGCAGGATTGCCTTTCAGACAGCTTCCCCAGGCCTGGTGGGTGGGGAAGGAGGTGGGATTGGGGAGATGGCTACTTTGTGCCTCAGTTTCCCCACCTATGAATAATCAAAGCTGCAGAGAGGCTGGGCTGGGGCCCAGCAGGATGGGCACTTGTTTCTCACCAGCCCATGGGGCTGAGGAAGGAGAAATCCTGCTGAGGTGCTGCTTTGGGGAGCTCTGGCTGAAGGCAGAGGCTGGCTGTGGCTCAGTGAAGCTGTGCTGCTGTCAGGCACGGGGATTAGGGGCGATGGGGAAGGCTGTCAGTCACCTGGGGCCACAGCTAAATGGATCAAGCAGTGATTGGCAGCCTCAGCAAGGGATGGCTCAGCTCTGGCCAGCCCAGATCCACTGCCCCCAGCCCCTGATCCTCTGGGACTGGGGCAGAGCTGCAGCTGGAGCATCCCTGGGCACATCACCCTTGGCACAGCACCTTTCCCTGGCTCCACAGAGTTCCAGCTGCACCATCCCTGCTGGGTATCACATCCCTGTGCCCAGGACAGACTGCAGCCTCCCTCCCCACTGCCCTGCCTGGCTGGTGAGTGCCTGGGGTAGCTGAGTGGGCTCCAGGGATCTTGAGGATGCTCCAACATGCTGGATTTGGAGGTTTTCTCTGCATTGTTTTGCCCCAAAACCAGGCTGGCTGCTGGGAGCTGGGGCACTGGGGCCAGCTGGGTGCCACTAATCCCATTTGCAGCAGAGCTGGGCTAATCCCACAGAGCCCTGAGAGGATTGGGCTGGGCTTAGGGGGTCAGTGGCCAGCAGCCGTGGCTGAGGGAGCCCACGCAGCCCAGGGTGGCTACTGAGGAGGTGGCAGAGAGCAAGTTGGGGTAAGTGGCAGCAAGGGAGGTCAAGGGATGTGCCTGGGAGTTTCTGTGATGCCACCTCTCCATGCTGGGGAGGGGGTTTGGTGCTCCAAAGCAGAGCCAGAGGATGAGCTGTGATGAGGGTGCAGGTCTGTAGTCACAGGGCGATGGAGCAGGACCCCAGGGGTTGAGGCAACAGAGCTGGGTCGTGTTGGAGGGGTTTGGTCTGGTGCTAGAAGGACAGGCTGTAGTGCTGCCTGCTCCAGATCCTCCAGACCCTTCACCAGCNGGGGTGTCAGCCCCTGTGCCAGGCTGCCCAGGGAGCTGGGGCAGTGCCCAGCCCTGGAGGGATCCCAAAGCCGTGGGGCTGAGGTGCTGAGGGCTGTGGGTCAGTGCTGGGCTGGGCAGGATGAGGGCAGGGCTGGGGCTGCAGCAGCTTCAGGGGCTTTGCCAACCCAAACTGATTTTGGGGACCCACAAATGTTTCTGCCCCTGTCCTGTTGGGATGTGCTGGAGCAACAGCCTCAGCCCTCCACTTTCCATCCCCCAAGCCAAGGACAAGCTTAAGCTCAAGGGTTTTTACAGCTGCACAAGCTTATGTTTAGGGAGGAGGAGGCCTTGGCTGTCACTGGAGGCTTCCTCTGGGCTTGCTGGGGCTCAGCAGCATATCCTGGCCCTGGGCTTCTTTGGGACCTGTGAAAGTCCTGCAGGGTGGGTGGAAACCCGGTTTTTCTTGCTGGTCCTGAGGGACCTTAATCCCTTCTACTCCAGAGGAGGTAAAAAGCAATTTCTTACTGGGTTTGTGGTGATCAGGCCTCTAGGGATCTGTTTTGCAGCCACTCTGTCCTGCTTTGGGGATGTGGGGTCTCCTGGAGAGCTGAACCTGCCTGTGGTGTGCCAGGGGCTGGAGGTGCCACATGGGTGATGCTTTGGCTGCATCTAAACTGGGCTCCTGGGCTTGTGCAAGGCTGCGGCAGGCAAAGAGCTGAGGACACACACATCACCCCACCTGGGAACCTTGACTCGTTAAGATTGAAGATGCCAAGGCTTTGGGCAGCCCCTGGTGAACCACCTGGAACGATCTTGAAGGCATTCTGCACATCCAAAAGCTGAGTTGAGGGGCTGAGCAGCTTCCAGCTGTAACGTGCTGCATGTGTGGGGCTGGGGATCGAGTTCCTGGCCAGTCTCCTGGCTGGAGCTCAGGGATCTGCTTGTCTTTGCAAGCAGCAGCAGGGGGGTTGTCCAAGATACTCCTCAGCCCCCTCACTGAGCAGAGAGGGCTGGTTTTTGGAGGGCGATTTTGGGCAGAGTTCTTTGGAGCAGCAAAAGACAATGGCCAGTTTGAGCAGGGCCCCAGCCCCTGTCCTGCAGCCAGCCATGGGAACAGGCAGCATGGTTCAGCTCTCTGGTGCCACAGCCCTGCCTGCAGCTGCACCAGCAGCCTCTGCAACTGAAAGGTGATGGAGCAAAGTTGTTTTGTAGGCACAGGACAGCTTGATAATGTGTGTTGGCACCTGAACTTGCTCATAAACAAGTCTGCTCAGATTACTACTGGTTTTCAACCCTCGAGTGAGAAACGGAGGGGAAGTGTAGACGACCCTGAGCACATCTGTGATCCATCTGCTACAGCTCCTGGTGCCATCCCAATCATGGAGGGCTGTGTGAAAACACCCTGCAAGGAGTGCTTGTGTTTAGGAAAAGCCAGTTTAGCTAAGCCTGTAAGCTTAAATAGAGGGTGTAGTTTCCTCACAGTTCAGGGGATGAGCTGGGTTTGGTCTGGCCATGCTGCAGTGCTGTGTTTCTCGAGCAGGACGAGGACACAGGACACCAAGGACCTTTCTGGCCTGCTCCGGGGAGAGTGTCAGCACCTAGGATCCCCCTACTGCTGCTGGCCTCTTGCTGTCTGGAGACTCGTCCTTGCTCCCCACAGCTGCAGGGATGCTGGGCTGGATGGAGAGGGTGATTCCCCAGCCCCCAGTGCCTCACCCCATGGACCCAGAGCCAGCTAAGGTGAGAGGGGAGCCAGCTGGGGGGGTTCCTGTGAGCACAGTGGAGAGATGCTCAGTGCCTCCTGCATCCAGCCCCAGCACTGCAGCAGCCCTGGGAGGGCTGGGGACATCCCCCCACCGGCTGCTGGGAGCAGCAGGAAGGATGGGGGTGTCCTTGGGGTCTGCAGCTGTGTCACCCCCTGACTCCTTCTGCCTTTTACCCTGCAGGTACCTGTGGCAGAGGTGGGTGGCCCCGAGGCTGCTGCTGGTGGCACAGGCACTGAGGGTGAGCCCCCATTCCTTTGAGTGTTCCTTTACTGGCTGGTTCCCCTCCTGCCCCACAAGCTGGGGGCTGGCAGAGGGTGATGGGAGCTCTTTACTTTTTCCTGCTGGCACTGAAGCAATGGAAAAGCAAGTGACATTTGCAGTCCCTGAGGAGCAGGGTTCTGTGTTTGAGAGGTACTGCTCCTGCAGCGTGCAACACGATGTGCTTTGGCTTTTGGCTTTTGAGAGGGGGCTGGATGCCTGGGGTGGGGGATACCAGCCTGACTCTCTTCCCCCTTCCCTGGCAGTGTGGGGAGCAGTGTGCTCTCCTGGCTGTCCCAGGGGCTGGAGAAGGTGATGCCTCAGCCAGTCCCAGCCTCAGGAACACTGCAGGCTCTTGGGAAGAGCTTTGAGACCAGCATCGACCTTCCTGATCAGGTAAGTGACAGATCTGGATGGCACTCTGGCATCTTTGGCGTTCCATCTCTTCTTTTTCCCTTCCAGTGCTAACTGGGAGCATCAAACCTGCCCTGCACCCATCCCTGGGGAAAGGGGCAGGTTTCTCTCTGCTCTTGAGTGGGTGATGCTCTGTTTGGCTTTTCAGACAGAGGTCCAGATCCTCAAGGACGAGGAAGAGGATGCTCTGGGTAAGGAGAGCCGGGAGCCCAACACAGCTTGCAGCATCCCCGGGGGGGTCTTCCTGGGACTCCCACATCCCACCTCTGTGGGTGGTAATGCTGCTGTTCCCATCCCCTTGTGCTGGGGGAGCAGCCCCGGCTGTGCTCCATCCCCACGGCGCTGCTCTGCTTCCAGAGATAACCCCTTTCGATCCCGAGGAGGACGAGGCAGACGAGGCCGAGCCCGAGCCTGAGCCCGGCTGGGATCCCAGCACAGAGCAGTGGTGTGTCCCGGGGGAGGGGGCTGCCGGGAGATGGGGCTGCGGGATGGGCCGAGGGGCCGAGGACACGGACAGGACCCCACTGTGTCCCCACAGGGCCGGGGCGCGGGTGCTGCACTGGCTGGCTCAGGGCTTCGAGAGGATGCTGCCGCAGCCTGACGCACTCAAACAGCCGCAGGTGAGTGCTGCCAGGGCTGGGACAGCCAGGGGAGAGGCTGGGCAGAGGTGTCAGGGCAGAGGGCTGCTGGTCACGACCCTCCTGCACCCCTGCCTGGGACCTTACTGGGGGGGAAATGACAGGGAGGTTCAGCAGAGCAAAGGAGAAACCTCCCTGTGCTGTCCTGTGTGCTGCAGGGATAGAGAATGGCTTTGACCACAGAGTCCCAGCATGGTGGGG
>WBNH01009343.1:15137-29109 GCA_013401255.1 Urocolius indicus | reverse complement strand
CCCCCTGTGCTGTGGCTGTGGGTCTGGGGACCCTCTGTGCTGTGACTGTAGGTCTGGGGGCAGCTCTGGGACCCCCCGAGCTGTGGCTGTGGGTCTGGGGACAGCTCTGGGGACTGCTCTGCCCTGGGGTGTCCCAGAGGACTGACTCTGCCTGAGATGTGGGGCTTGGGGACCCAAAGACCCCACAGACACACATCACCATCAGAGATATGGGGCTGAGGGACAGTCCCTAGGGATCCCCTCCATACCCAAGGAAGGGGACTGGGGGACTCTTTGGGGCAGGTGTATGGGGTCAAGGACACCCTGCTTCCCCTTCTACCAGAGGCAGGTGACACCCTCAAAGATCTCTCTGTGCATTTGGGGATGTCCCTAGAGACCCTCAGTGCTGGAATTGTGAGATTGAGGGTATCCCTTTGGGCCACCCCAGAGGAACCTCTGGGGGTTTGGGCTCACTCTCTGTCCCCAGGCCAAAGGGACACTGCCAGGGTCACCCCAAGGAAGCTGGTTGGGATATGTTATGCTGGGGTTCCTCCTTTACAAAGGGTTTCTTTCTCCTATGGACAGGACTGAGGGTGGGATCCTGTTTCCTAGGGCTGTTCACTGAGGTAATCTGGAGGAGTCCCGTGTGAAACCCTTCAGGCAGGTGTATGCTGAGGGTTTGGCTGTGCCCAACTCTGAGCCCTCAAAATGAGCACTCAGAAGGCCCACCCCATCATACCTCATCTTTCACCTTGTCCCTCTGCCTGCCCCCCATTTCTCCTTACTCCTCAGCACCTGCTGCTAGTGAGGGTGTTTCTTAAAGCCCATCTCTTTGGTGTGGAGCATCTGCGTGCTGGCACGAGGGCGACTCCTGTGCGAGGAGTCTGGGGTGGTCTCAGGGGTGAGTTGTGAATGGGGTCACGTGTCCTGCCTGGTCCACACGTGAGCAGTGTTGGAGAAAGAACACAAGCTGTGTTTGAAATGGTAAAGGAAGTCTTGTTTCAGTTGTCATGCCCAGTTTGGGGGGAAGGGAGGCTTTCTGGACTCACATTTCTCCAGTTCTGTGGTGTCTGCTGCCTGATGGAATAGGAGTTTTCCTGTGGTCTGCAATGTGCCCTGGCACAGGTTCATCTGAGAAAACTTGTCTTACAAAGACCATCACGAGCGAACTCCTGGCACTATTAAGGAAAGGATGGCCTGACATTGCCTCTGGGACACAGGATGGATGTGCAAAGCTCTCCCAAGCTTTCTATTTTCTCTGGGCCTTCTGGTCTCTCATCTTTGTTGGCTTCTGCAAATTAAGGCTCCTCATTTAACTCCCTGGAAGCGAGTGGATGTTCCCCCTGCTCCAGCCTCTGTCACAGTGCTGCTGCCTCAGTTTCCCCACATGCATCAGGATATTTTACCTCTCACACAGGATTTGTTGTGTGTTCAGAAAAATCCTTGGAGGATCTCTGTTGGCCATGCTGTCAAATCAACGTGGTGATGATTCCAGTCGTTACAGTACCTGAACAGGACTTGTCAACTACAGCTCTGCCAACACACCATTGCCTGGACCTGCCTCCAATCTGGACCTTGCTCCAGCAGCTTCACTGGGAAGTGGTTGGGATTTTTCAGTCCTGCCTCTTGTTTGGAGCTCAGGAGAATGCAGGAACCTAAATGAGACTTCAGGCTGATGGATTTATTGATGCCATCCCAGCAGAACCAAACTCAGCAGTGGCACAGCCTTGCTTTTTACCCCCAGGATGCAATTTCCCTTCCTCAGGGACGTCACACCCCTTCAGCCACGGAGCTGCTCATTTCTCCCAGCACTTCCCTGTCTGCCTCAAGTCCCTGATGTTTCTCCTTTTCCTTGTGTTAGTGGGAAGAGTAAACTGCACTAGTGGGAAGAGTTATGGGAGTGGGTGCACCCTTCCCACACCCTGATTGCATGCATCATCCTCCTCTCCTTACCTTTGGGTCCATCTTGACTAACTCCTCCTCACTGGGATTGTGTCATGGGGCGTGGAGGAGTTTGCCAAGTGTCACAGCTCTTGATTTCCAAAGCTGTGGAGGTTGTTTGCTTTCATTATCGTTACAGGTTTGACTTCCAGAGTTGGAGGGTTTGGCTGGGTTTGCTCCACGCTCCTTTTCAGCCAGATGATGATAGGTTTTCTGTCCTCAGCTTCAGACCCAAAAGAAGAGTTTGTGGACACTCAGCAGCCCGTGGGCTGCAAGTCAGACATTGTTTTAGAAGAGAGATAGGACTAAACCCTGCCTTGAGACTGGGTCAACTGGGAAGGAACACCATTGAAGGCTGAGGTGCCTGGTTCTGGTGTTAGACTTTGAGTAGCAACAGCAGGGAAAAAAATGCCTTATTTTCACTGAGCGGCCCAGGGAAAACCATTCAGATGCTTGTCACCTTCCTTCTGCCTCAGATGGGGAAGGAAACAAGCAGCAGCACAGCCCTGGGCAGGGTTTCTGCCACAGGGACCTGTGGCTGTGACTTTAGCTGCCTGTGACTTCATTTTCTCCAGGGTACTTCTAAATGTCAGGAGTGGGGAATTCAGAGCACAAGCAGTGGATAGGTTCTGTGTTAAGTGCTCCAGTTCCAAGTGAACCTCTCAAGACTCAGTGAACAGGGCTCTTTGTCCTTATTTTCCTGGAAATATATGAGGGGTGGAGTGCAGCTGGAGAAGAAGGTAGGGCTGCAAACCTGGCTTGGTTGTAAGGACAAACCTGTGTCATTCTCTGTGTGATGCCCAAGGGCCAGGTCTGAACTGCTCCTGTACTTCACCTTGGATCTCAGACATCAGCTTTGCTGTTGACTGCAGAGGTGAGAGATCAGAGGTGTGAGCTCAGGCCTCACCTGCAAAGACAGAAGCAAAACATCTAATTTAAAACAAATGGCCATCTCCAGCTGGAGAGATGTCAAGAGGTGTCTGCTCTTGGTGCCTTCAGGAGAAGTTGGCAGAGCTCAGCACTGGTGAGCTGAGGCCCTGCTTCCCATTCCAACTGGTGTCCAAGGGAATTGTGAGCATGGTGCTGATTTCCCCATCTCCAGCTTGTCCCCTCTGTCCCCCCGGGAGATGTAAATTCATTCAGAGGGTGATGCTTTCTGCACACAGGGATGCTGATGCACCAGAGCTCTGTCTCATGACCATTTCTTTTCCTCTTTCCCATCTAGTATCTCCCTCACCCTGCTTTCTGCTAAGAGGACTGTGCTCCAACACATATTACTGGGAAAATTTGTGCCTAACCCTACGAATTGGGGCTCTTTTGAGGCAGAAGAGATGAGCATGTTATGGCTCAGTGGGCAATCACCCCTTCTGTGCATCCTCTCTCAATGGGGTGTAGACCTTTGTTCACTCCAGCACTTGTTTTCTTCCAGGAGACATCACTGCACGTGGCAGCAGTGGGATGAGAGCTGTGTCCTGCTGCCTGCCAGCTGAACTCTTGCTTTGATAAGCACGTTAAAAATGCCAACAGCTTCGTGTCCATCTTTGTCCAACCATTTCCTGGTAGCTAGAAGCTATCCCAGGTGACCTGATCCAAGCTGCAGCTGGTTGTGTAGATGTTTTGTAGCCTCTTGTTGGATTTCTGTGCCCTCCTGACTGTGGCAGTGGGTTAAGGAGACATTTATTGCTGTCCTGCCTGGGATTAGGTGGTGAAAATGCAAACTCCTTAAACAACACTTACTGTTGGCTATTCCAGGAGCTAAACTTGATATCAGAAAAGAGATCAGCATCCAGGATTTTGGTTCTGCCCTCTGTTTTTTCAGGTTTTCCTGCTGCCTTTGAAGGACAACCCATTCCCATGAGCTCCAGAGCAGCTGATCCTTGGTGCATGTCAGTCAGGTGGAGCGATGGTTTTTTTTGCCCATGTTGCAGGAGTTCTTGCCAAAAGCTCTGGCCCTGCTCTGTTTATGCATGGCTTTGGGAAAGTTTCCACTTCCCCTCCAGTGAATTAATGCTGTGCCTTTTCTGCCTGGCTCTGGATCAGGTTTTTAGCCTTGTACCACTGAAATGCCTTTGGAATCTCCCAGGTTCCTCCAGCTCTGCCTTGCAACAACTCTGCTTCTCCTGCACGACAAGGGAGGGGGTATTTGGAGATGACTTAATGCCCTCATGTCCTGGAGAGGAGGAGCAGGTAGTGCTGAAGTGGAGTGTCCCTCCTCAAATCACACAGGGAACGTGCTTGTCTCTGCCTGGCTGCATTTCTTTAGCCGAGCTGCCACGACACAGAGGCAGCAATCCTGCAGATACAAAACCAGCCAAATAGTGACTTGCCTTCTGCTTCCTGGTGAGGGGCACCTTGCTGGCTCTTAAGACCACAGGAGTTTTTATCTCTGCAAGGGTATTTCCTCCTGCTCATGTTTGCTGCAGGGTTACATCTGCTGTTGCTACAGGGATACCTACACACTGTTCCCCTTGGCAGTCTTGGCATGGCCTTTGGCCCTGTGTACCAGCTTTGCCTTCAGCCTGGGGCTGAAGCTCCCAGCCATCTCACAGAGCTCCCAAAGTCAGGTGTGAAGACACAAGGTGCTCAGGTGTTTTAAGGAGTCTATGAGTGCTTGCAACACCGAGGCTCTGCCTTGTGGTGGCTTTGCCACTGTTTGATGAGGGAACAAGGCTGTTTGATGTGGTCCTGCTGAGAGTGCAGCTGTGTATTTCTTGGGCTGGCTGAGTATTTCAAGGCCTGTCTCTTTGGTAATTGCTGTTGCTTCATCCTGGCACAGGTATGGTGATGGTATGAGGTTCATCACCTACAGTCGCAAAGGGAATGGATTCTGCAGGTCTCTAAACTGATACCCAGGGGAGGCATTTCTCAAAGTCAGCTCTGGATCTGCTGGTGGATAAGGCTACAACAGCCTTCTGGGGAGAAAAAAGAATCCCATTTGTTTTCCTGCCACTAACACCATTCTCTGGGAGGCCTTCTACCAGTTCACTGGGAGAGCAGTTGTTTTAGGAGGCTGAATCTTGGCAGTGGGTTTTGTACAAGGAGCTGAAGCAATGCCTCTGAGCCTCTGATTGCACAATCTAGGTGGCTGTTGGTGATTTCAGCTCTTCTTACTTCTGATATCCTAGTCCAAGAAGAAACAACTGTGGGCCAGAGGACCTGGCTGATGGAAGAGGTCCAAGGCAGCAAATGCAGGAGCTGTCTGGGAGAGCAGCACTGTCAGTAAGATGTGCAGGACACAAGCACCCTACATTTGCTTGGGTTTTGGTGTGTTTACCAGCTGGACTTCTTTGTTTTCCCCTGCTCCATGTGCTCTGCTCCCCCTGACAAAGGGAGAGGATGCTCCCTGGGACTTGCAAGGCAGTGACACTGCTTGGAAAAAGTCCTTTCTGTGGCTGAGCCCTGCATGGGTCCAGCTTGCTGCAAAGGTTTGCTGCTTAGAAATGACAAAGAAAAGCTCTGAAGAGCCTGGGGGCGTGTGAGAGCTGAGGAGCACACGTGTCCCAGAAAGTACCAACCTTGCTGCTGCTGGATTGCAGATGCTTCAAAGCTCTGCCTTACCAGCCATGGAGCATCTTTGCTGTGGGTTTCAGCTTCATCTGCCTCCTGAGCACTATCCTTTTCTCTCCAGGCTGCTCCAGTGTCACTTGTGGTCCTTTCAGTGTGCTGCTGTAGTTCATTGTGACAGCCACAAGACCCAGGTGAGGTGTGCTGAGTGCAGGATGCTTCTTGGCAGAAATACGGACTCCTGTCACTTAATGCAACCTCCAAAACATCCTACTAGAGCTCAAGTGTACAAGAGAGAGTGATACCCTTGCCTTGAAATTCAGCCTGCTTTTGTGGTTGGTAGAGAAGATGAGGAGTTTTGCAGGCAGAGTAGTTCAGCCTCCTCATTATCTCTTTGCTGTTGAGTGTTTGTAGTCTCCTGAGCAGGTGTGAGAGTGATGATTGCTTATCTGCTTACCTGTCTGTCCTGTCTCCATAGCCTCTCCCTTTGGTGTTGAGCTTGGGGCAAGGTCAGTCACCTGCCACCTTTGTTTTGGTGCTCCCTGCACCCCCAGACTTGCTCCTCAGTGTGCTCAGCTCCAGCTGCAGCCCCACGCTGAGTCCCAACACTCAGACCTGGCTCTTCATCACCAGTTTTAAAGTCCCTTTGTTAGACAGCTTTGCAAAGCTGCATGCACAGGAAATGGTGTGGGTTTGCTGTTGCTGCAGAGGGTTATTCTGGCTGTGCAATCTGCCAAGGTAACAACATCTTTATCCAGTCCTGCAGCCTGGTGGAAAAGCCAAGTGCTGGGAGCGAGCGTGGGAAAGGTTTGGAGTCTGCCAAAGGGTTTGGATCTCCAGCTGCCTGCCCTTGATGGCTCACCAAATGCTGCCCTCAAAGAAAGCCACCTGCTTTGATAGCTTGGAGAAATTGTCTTTCCAGTTGATGGGGGAAATGGTGAGAAGACAGGAATTGAAGGAGGAAAAGCCTGCTGCACTTGCTGTCACTGTTCTGGCTGCTTTATGGTACTGCTTTTGCTTTGCATCCCTGCAGCTGGGGAAAACCCCTCTCCAGCCATGTGGGAAAGAGAATTGGAAGCATCTCTCGCCTTCCCCATGCAATAAGCACAGTGCTCAGGGAGCTGGAGGAATGCATGGGCTTTCCTTTTGCCCTGTGCGTCCTGCCAGGGACATACCAAGCAGCACAAGGGAAATGAACTTGATGTTAGAAGTGACAACATCTGCAGGGCAGATTTTACAGAGGGGAGATGGACACTGGGATGGCTTTTGGGGCAGGTCAGGAGACTGGGTCTCCATATTTCTATAAGGTTTTACAAATACTGGAGGAGTTTCAAAGGAGCACCACAAGAATGACTGGATTTAGCCTCTCAGGTTGGTTGTTGGCATCAGCACAGAAGCCCTGCAAATGAGGCTGGAAAGCTTCATGCAATTACCAGGTTATAAAATGGTGTAAGGAACAGCCTTTCTCATGCATGGCAGTGTGCAGGGTGTGGTGTATCACTGCAGGGGATAAATCATCATGCTGTGATTGATAAACAGCAATTAAATGCTTCTCCTTCAGTGGGGATGGGATGGGATTGGCTGAGCACAAACTCTGTACCCCCCCTGTGCAAACCTCTGCTCCCTTCAGACAAACACCCTTCTGCTTTGGCTCTGCTTTCTTCTCAAGTGTGTTTAACCCACCAGCCTCAAGTGTTTGGGCTCTGGAGGAGGTTTTAGAACCAGTTCACCAACGCAGGGGTTTGTCCCAGGCTGCTGTAACACCCGTTGCTCTGCTGCAGTGAGGCTGCAGAGTGGTGTCAGGGGATGCTGGGGATGCCTTCTGCGTGCCACCCCGCTGCTTTGGGCCACAGGAATGTCTATAAATAGCCCTGGGTCAGGGCTCAAGGCATTCACCCTGTGCCACATGAGTCCTCTGTCTGAGACAGCCTTCAGCCCTTCTTTATGGTTTTAGAGAACAGAGGAGACAAAGAGAAAAGCATCGAGATGCATCAAGGAGAGTGTGGGCAGCAGGTTGAGGGAGGTTGTGCTGCCCCTCTGCTCTGCCAGAGCTGCTGAGGCCTCATCTGGAGTCCTGTGGCCAGTTCTGGGCTCCCCAGCTGCAGAGAGACAGGGAACTGCTGCAGAGAGGCCAGTGCAGGGCCACCAAGATGCTGAGGGGCTGGAACATGTGTGTGAGGAGGAAAGGCTGCGGCCCTGGGGCTGTTCAGCCTGGGGAAGAGAAGCCTGAGGTCAGGGGGATCTCAGCAGTTCTGATAAATACCCAGAGGGCAGGTGTCAAGAGGATGGGGTCAATCTTTTTTTCTGTAGTGCCCAGTGCCAGGACAAAGGGTGATGGACATAAACACAGAAAGTTCCAGTGGAACAGGAGGAGAAGCTCCTTTGGTGCTGAGGTGAGGGAGCCCTGGCCCTGGCTGCCCAGGGAGGGTGTGGAGGCTCATTCTCAGGAGGTTTCCAACCCCACCTGGACATGTTTCTGTGCCCCCTGATCCAGGGGAAGCTGCTTGAGCAGGGGCTGGGGCTGGATAAGCTCTGCAGGGCCCTTCCAGCCCCCACCACTCTGGGATTCTATGTAAAATACCACCTCTGCAGTAAACCCAGAGGTGGCCAGTGCTGTGGTCAGTTCATGCTTTTTACCCTGGTTCTTGCCTCCCTCCTGATTTTCCCTGGCTCACTGCACAGGTATGTAAAGGAGCTGCTTTGTGGATGCTTCATCAAAGTTTGGTCATCACCTCCCAGACAGGTCTGTCTGCCATGTCACAGGTACTGAGAGATTGCTCTCAAATTATTCATTTGGGTTTTGTAGCAACTGACAGGGGAGAATTAAACCCTCCACTGAAATGCCATTTATTCAGGGCACAGCCACATCCCTCCTGCCTCTGCTGCACCATCAGGCTCAGGTGCTGGGATCACCCTTGGTCTGTGCCTCAGCCCTAAGATGCTTGTGGTCATACCTGCAGCAGATTGTCAGTGAGGTGGGTCCTGGAGCAGGCCCGTGGGCCTCTGAGAAAATGAAGCAACTGGGTTTTGTTCCCCAGCTGGGAAAGCTGTTCCCTTCACGTGTGCCTCCACCTTTCTTCCCAAGCTGCAAACGCCTCCCCATCAGCTTTTGCAAGCCTCAGCCTTTCCCCACACTCACCTTGGGCATGACTCCACCCAGGAGATCAAAGCTTGTTGTGTCTTGTTTCCTCCCTGCACATGTGGTAGCTCAGTGGGGATTTGCTTGGCTGATCTCTTTTCTTTCAGGGCTTGTTGTGCTCCAGCAAATCACACACGGGCCTTTCCTTGGGGCTCTCAGACCTTGGCTGTGTTTGTTTTGGAGAGAGGCTGGAAATGGGACCTGCAGCACCATCCAGGGAAGGTGGTGGCACATCTTTGTCCCTGTAGGTTGGAGTGAGCCCTTGGTTCAGCTCCTAAAACGCTGGAACTCAGTGAGTGAACCCAAATCTGAAAGTGCTGAGTGCATGTTTCCTGCTCACAGGGTCCCACGTGCCTTGGGGCTGACGTTGACCCCATGACTCTGAGCAAAGCACAGTCACCCTAGCTCATCCCTCTGGCTCCTGATGTTGCAGTGAGGCAAACTTGAGCTTTTTTGGGGGGGTAGATTTTTCTCTGGACATTGCTGTGGGACTGGGGTTTCCAACAGCCACCCCAGGAGGAGGGTGCAACGCAGGAGGCTCTGTGGAGCAGGAGGCTGCATGTTCCTTGCACAGCAGCTAAATGTGACAGCAGGTCTGAATATAAAGGCAGAACAAGCCCTTCAGAAGCTGGATCCCTTCTAGGGAAGGGAAATCTGGTTTTCAGGACTTCCCTGGTACTTCTCAAGGTTCAGAGGTGTTGAGACAGCTGCTGTTTGCCAGTGGTTTGCATCCTCTGGTGAGTCTGGGTTAGCAGTGCAGAGGGCTGGGAGCTGTGGGCTGGCCACAGCAAAGACTGTAACAAAGATCTGTGTTCTTTTTGGAGAAGGAAGGGAAGACAAAAAAAAGGGGAAATGCTTCTCTTTGCTCATCTCTTGCACTGCCTAGACTTGGAGTCTGTGTCATGGGTTATTCCTCCAGGCTCCCAAGTTCCCTCTGAGATGACCTCCCCAAGCTGTGTGTGCAGAGCTGCCTGCATGGCTCCTTGGGTTTAGCTGGTAAGTTAATCCAAGGCCTGGTTATTTTTGTTTTCCCCTGGCTGTCTCTCATACCTGCATCTCTTCAAGGGAGCACAGAGCTTGCAGAAACATCCTGGACAGGGAACTCCAGCTCTCTGCAGAGGCAACAACCTCATTCTGATGAGCTGGGCATTTCTGCCTTCAAATCTTGATTCACATCCCTTCTGGTGCTTTCTGCCTCAGTTTTTCAAAAAAATAGGGTATTTTAGTTGGAGAACATCCCCTGTGGCTCCAGCTATCCATTGCCAGAGGGATAGGCCTCTAAATCAGGGCTTTTGTTTCTTCCTGCAGTGTTCTCACTGCAGGAGTAAGTTTAAACAGTTCCTAAAGTAGTTCTGGAATAGAGGGATTTTAGGGCATTCTTGTCCCTTTTAGGATCTGGGCTGGCTGTTAACAAGTGTGTGTGTTCTGAGACAGCTGCCCCCCAAAACTGGATGAGAACTGGTGAGCTGAAATGCTTTGGGTCTCACCTGGATGTTGTGAAAAAGTCTGTACATCACCAGAACACTCACAGGTGGCTCTGCAAGCAAAGCTTTCCTTCCCAGGGAATTTACCTTCTGGAGTAAATGGGACAGGGCCAGGCTGAACTGCACTCTGACATTGGGGAGGGAATTTGGCTGTGATTCTTTGGGCTCAGCAGTTCTTTCCCATGTCAGGGCTGGGACCAGCTCCTTGCAGGAACATGCCTGGTTCTCCTGTCTTGCCTAAGAGCTCTGCAGAGGCTTAAGGTCTTTGGGACAGGAGGGTGTTGGAGAGATAGATAGATAGATAGATAGATAGAGATATATATAAAGAGGCTTGTTTGGAACAGTTCCCCAGAGGCTGTGAGATGTTCTCTCTCCCCTTTGATAACTTTTACATCACAGAATCTGAAGGATTGGAAGGGACCTGGAAAGATGTTGTAGTCCAGAGCAGCAGCACCTAGAGCAGGGCACACAGGAACTCATCCAGCTGGGGTGGGATGTCTGCAGAGAAGGAGCCTCCACAGCCCATCTGGGCAGCCCCTGCCAGGGCTCCCTCACTGAAACAGGGAACAAATTCTTCCTTGTGTTGCTTTGGAACCTCTTCTGTTCCAGCTTGTGCCCAGTTGCCCCTTGTCCTGTCACTGGCCATCCCTGAGCACAGCCTGGCTCCAGCCTGGTTGTTTTTTAAAGGTGCTTCTCCAGCTCTAGTGAGAATTCAGGAAGAGAAAACAGTTTACAGGGACAGAAAAAACCCAACAAGAGCAATGCTGTCAAGGTTCTGGATGTTTAAATCTACCATCTAACCTTGGCAAAGGCTGACTGTGTCACCAAAATAATACTGGCATGTGTTTTGGCAATGTGTTGTCGTGGCTCAGCTGAACCTGCTCACTCATCACCAGCCAGCCCAAATAAACGTGGCACATACAGCTGGGATTACATCCTGGGTGAGTAATCTCCCTTGTCTGAATGCCAGCTATGTGTGACACTGGGACCTAAATAGATGTGTAAGCTCCAGGGCCAGCAGGAGGCCGGTGGGTCAGCTGGGCAGGGCCAGAGGGTTTAGGTGTGAGGGGATTTCTGGGCTTTCTAGTGAGTGGTTTTGCTGAAGCAGAAAAGCAATTGATGCTGTGTCAAGGCTCTGAGGGCTCCCAGCATAGAATCAGAATAGTTTCAGCTGGCAGAGCCCTTTCAGCTCATGGGGTGCAGCCTCTGTCCCAGCCCCAGCACCCACCAGCCCATTGCCCTCACTGCAACACCCACCCGGCTCTGAAACCCCTCCAGGGACGGTGACTCCAGCAGCTCCCTGGGCAGCCCCTTCCAATGCCTGACAGCCCTGGCAGCAAAGACATTCCTCCTCACATCCAGCCTCAACCTCCCCAGGGGCAGCTTGAGGCTGTTTCCTCTTGTTCTGTTGCTTGTCACTGGGGGGGAACAGACCGACCCCACCTCACTGCAGCTGCTTTTCAGGTTGTAGAGAGTGAGAAGGTCTCCCTTGAGCCTTCTTTTCTCCAGGCTCAGCAGCCCCAGATCCCTCAGCCCTTCCTCATCTGAGCCGTGCTCCAAATCCTTTCCCAGCTTGGTACCCACCTCTGGATCCTCTCCAGCACCTCCTTGTAGAGAGAGGCCCAAAACTGGACAGTGTTGGAGGTGCAGCCTCAGCAAAGCTGAGTGCAGGGGAAAGCACGAGGCCAGCACTGGTTTCAGAGCTAATTTGCAGCTGCCAATGAGTTACCTGAGTGTGAGTCAAGCTGTGCTGAGTTTCAGGATCTGTCCTGGTGCCAGTGGAGGCAGGTGGCTCAGGGTTAATTGAACTGCCTTTGTCCCACGTGCATGTGCCTGCGTCAGCTCTCAGCTGCCTGGCAGCAGTGCCAGCATGGTTGTGGTTAACCAAGCTGTCTGGAACAAGACAACCTCTGTCTCACATGCTGCAAGAACTGAGGCTCCTGGACTAGGAGCCTCTTTTGTACTTGGAAGCAACGTCTCTTCCCCAACCAGGGTTTCCCATGAGAAGACTGAGGAGGGGATTCATCCTTGGCAAAGCCACACACAGAGCCCAGAGCTTTGATTGATTCCTGTTCTGAACAGCTTTGTGCCGTCTGTGCTGCTGCAGAGGAACCAGCAGCACCCTGCTGTGGTGGTGGCTGTGCAGGAGGAGGCTGTGCAGCACAGCCTGTGTGCTCAGCACACAGCAAGGTGGGGTGTGCAGCTGTGGCCATGCTGCTGCCATGTCTCTGAGATGTGGACAAGGCTTTGTGGGTGAGGTTCTCCCTGGGAGTTACTGCCTTGAGGGTAGTCTTAAAAGCAGTTGCTGCACTCTGTAAGTAACCTGCATCAAGGTTAGGAAGCAGAGTAAACAAAAGCTATTTAATGCTGACTGTGAGTGTTTTGGCTTCTCCATCTGCCTCCTCAGTGGGCTGGGGAAGGGCATTTCACACAATCACAGAATGGTAGGGGCAGGAGGGAACATCTAGAGTTCATCTAGTTCAGTCCCTCTGCTCAAGCAGCTTCCCCTGGCTCAGGGGGCACAGGAACGTGTCCAGGTGGGGTTGGAAACCTCCTGAGAAGGAGCCTCCACACCCTCCCTGGGCAGCCTGGGCCAGGGCTCCCTCACCTCAGCACCAAAGTTGCTTCTCCTCCTGTGCCAGTGGAACTTTGTTTCAGCTTGTGCCCATCACCCCTTGTCCTGGCACTGGACACTACAGACTGGCCCTGTCCTCTTGCCACTCGCCCTTTGGATATTTATCAGCATTGATATGGTTCCCTCTCAGCCTTCCCCAGGCTGAACAGCCCCAGGGCCGCAGCCTTTCCTCCTCACACACATGTTCCAGCCCCTCAGCATCTTGGTGGCCCTGCACTGGCCTCTCTGCAGCAGTTCCCTGTCTCTCTGCAGCTGGGGAGCCCACAACTGGCCACAGGACTCCAGATGAGGCCTCAGCAGCTCTGGCAGAGCAGAGGGGCAGCACAACCTCCCTCAACCTGCTGCCCACACTCTCCTTGCTGCCCCCAGGCTGCCACTGACCCCTTGCCCACGAGGCCACGTTGCTGCTCATGTTCGGTTTGTTATCCACCAGAACTCTAGATCCCTCTCCACAGAGCTCTTTCAGCCATCCTGTCTCCTTTTTTTTTTTGTAGCTGCAGAGCTATTTTGCTGCCTGTGAAGATGAGACACCAGCCATCAGAAACCATGACAAGGTGCTGCAGCGGCTCTGCGAACATCTAGACCACGCTCTGCTCTATGGGTGAGCTTGGAGGCTGTGTCTGGGCTGCTTTCCATACAATCCCAGAGTGGTGGGGGTGGGAAGGGCCCTGCAGAACTCATCCAGCCCAAGCCCCTTGTTAAAGCAGGTTCCCCTAGATCAGGTCACACAGGAACATGCTTGTAGCCTGTAGCCTCAGCATAAGGAAACCATCTAGGCAGTAATTGGGATGGAGGTAACAAAGCTCTTGCTTAACCTTCCTCTGGTCTCCTTTCTTCTTCCAGCTTGCAAGATCTTTCATCAGGCTACTGGGTGCTGGTTGTTCACTTCACCCGCCGGGAAGCCATCAAACAGATCGAGGTGCTTCAGCATGTGGCCACCAACCTGGGCCGCAGTGAGTATCCACAGGCACTGCCCAGGCTCCAGGGCAAACCTGGGTTTGGGGATGGCCTGAGGCCCAGGCAGGTTGTACTGCCTGTGTTTAAGGGCTGGGGCTGTATCAGACCGAGGGAGCCAGCAGGCAGCTCCCTGTAGGGTCTGACTCGCCTCAGCCAAGGAGATGGGAACCCTGTAATCTNTGGAACTTTGTTTCAGCTTGTGCCCATCACCCCTTGTCCTGGCACTGGACACTACAGACTGGCCCTGTCCTCTTGCCACTCGCCCTTTGGATATTTATCAGCATTGATATGGTTCCCTCTCAGCCTTCCCCAGGCTGAACAGCCCCAGGGCCG
>WBNH01009343.1:0-14098 GCA_013401255.1 Urocolius indicus | reverse complement strand
TGCCCTCAGCCTCCTCTTGTCCAGCCTCAACACCCCCATTCATTCCCTCAGCCCCTCCCCAGCACCCTTGTGCTCCAGCCCCTTCCCCAGCTCTGTGCCCGGCTCTGGCCACGCTGCAGCCCCTCAGTGTCCCTGTGGCAGTGAGTGAGGGGCCCAGCACTGACACAGCCCTGGAGCTGCAGCCTCCCCAGGGCCCAGCACAGGGAGACAAATCATTGCACCATGCCTCAGGATCAGGTGTTGGGTCAGAGATGTGGCTCTGCTTGTGCTGCCCTGAACTCAAAGCAATCTGCTGTGCTCTGGGGAAGGGTTTCTGGCAGACAGAAGGCTTTGCCTCTCTCACCCCAGTTCATCTCACTGTAGCTGTTTGCTTGATGCCACTTCTCCCCCTGCTCTGAGGTGTCTGTAGCAGATGTCTGGGACCATGGAGGCTGCTTTTGATGCAAGACAGTGCCCAGAAGCCTCCTCTGTGCCTGGTTAGCCCAACACCCTCCATCTCCCCAGCCCTGTACTGGTGAGAGCGGAGCATCCTCTCTCTACACCAACATTTGTCTGATACTCAAACTGCAGCTGTGCTGATTTACAGCGATTCTCCCTCCATCTCTCCTGTCTCTTGGAACTGCTGGCAGGGTTTCCATCTTGCTAGAGAGACGCAGTTATGTGTCTGCTTCCCAACCAACTACCACACAGTCTCTTCTTCCCCCTCCAAATCACAAATCTGCCCCTTCATCTCCCACTGGTGGTTTTTTTCCCCCCAACACCTGATTGCTCCCCCTGAAATGACACGAATGTGAATGAAAGACCTGATGTGTTTGAGCTGATCTGTGATCATTTCTGGGCTGATTTTGCTTCTCATGCTTTTCTCCCCCCTCCCCTGATAAACCTCTCTGCTGCTTTGTTTCCAGGCCGAGCGTGGCTGTACCTAGCCCTCAATGAAAACTCCTTGGAGAGCTATTTGAGGCTGTTTCAGGAGAACATCAGCCTGCTGCACAAGTATTATGTCAAGTGAGTATCCCAGCTCAGCTGGGCATTGATTGTCATCCCTTCTTTTCAGCAGCCAGCCCTAATTTGCCGGTGGGGAACAAGCAATTTGTCAGGATCTAATGTTTCCCTTGTGGATTTTGCACCATCAATGTAAAGGTCCTAAATGTGGACCATTCCCCTTCCATGTTTCCCAAGAAGCTGCAGAGCTCTTGTCCAGGGACTCAGCTCCAGTGGATGACTGAAAATGTGGCTACAGCTCCCTTCAGGAAGAGGATACCTGACTGCTCTGAGCCACACACATCAGCCCTGAGAGTTCTGCCATTGCACTTAGGAGGCAAACAGCAGCCTCACAGCTCTGGGGCCATTTATACAAGCAGCTTGGAGACATGCCACCAAGAAAACAGAAGGGTGCTTGTAGCTGTTCCTTCTCCTTTTTTTTTTCCCCTCATATCTCTAAAGCTCTTGTGTTTTACCCGTGCTGCAGGAACGCCCTGGTTTGCAGTCACCATCATCTGACCTTGTTCTTGACGCTGGTGTCAGGGCTGGAGTTCATCCGCTTCGACTTGGATCTGGTGAGTGTCTGATCTGTTTCTCACAGCTCTGGGAGAGCAGGAGGAGTCCTGAGTGTACCTTCTTGTGTAGTCTTTCAGCTGGAAATGTGAAGCTCCTGCTTCTAGGACAGGCTTTAGACTGGAGTCTTTGGAGATCCAGCAGCAGGATTTATTGCCATGGCTTGGTTATTCCTCTGCGTGGTTCAGGAGAAGAATGAGGCAGGTGCAGGGCAGGTTGATGAGCATAAAGGAGTTGAGCCCTGCCAGTCTGGTTGGTGGTAGGAAATGCTGGTTATCCCTTGGCATTGCAGTGGAGCCACCAGCTTTCCTCTGAAAAGGCAGGAAGGACATCCAAGGACATTTCCACTGCTCTCTATGTGTTGGTGACTCAGAGCCTGCCTCACCCCACACTCTTTTCTCTGCAGGATGCTCCTTACCTGGATCTGGCTCCTTACATGCCTGATTACTACAAGCCTCAGTACCTGCTGGACTTTGAGGAGCGCCTGCCCAGTTCCCTGCACGGCTCCGACAGCCTCTCTCTCAACTCCTTCAACTCAGTCACTTCCACCAACCTGGAGTGGGATGACAGTGCCATTGCTCCATCCAGTGAAGGTCAGTGGTCTTTCCTAGACAGAAAGAGCCCAGCAGTTAGGCTGTGAGTCTCTCCTGTCTTGCCTTGGGAGGTGCTGGGACCAGGAGAGAAGAACTTTCCCTGTTAGTGAGCTCAGGCCACATTTCCATCTTGAGGGAGTGTGGTTTGTGTTTTAGCAAGAGCAGGGAAAATCTCCCTGTGGAGTGAAAGGTTGTGCCTGTATCTGAATGTGGGCTGCAAGGATGCAGAGGAACCTTTTTAACTGGACAAGAGGTGATGGGATGAAGCTGGAACACAAAAAGTTCCATTGAAACATAAGGAGAAACTGTTTGAGTGTTTCAGTGAGGGAGCCCTGGCCCAGGCTGCCCAGGGAGGGTGTGGAGGCTCCTTCCTTACAGGTCTTCAACTCCACCTGGACACGTTCCTGTGTGACCTGATCTAGGTGGGAGCTGCTTTGGCAGGGGGCTGGGCTGGATGAGCTCTAAAGGTCCCTTCCAGCCCCCACCATGCTGTGGTTCTGTGATTCTATAACTGCTTATTTTGCAGTCACATATGCTAGAAGTGATGAGGGATAGTTCCCAGAGGCTTTTCTCTCTCTGCTCTCAGTTTTTAACTCCTGATGCACTTTCACTTGAGTAAACTGAGAAGTTTTCCTGCTCACCTCTTACTGCTGTCAGAGAGGGATGGATGTTGTTCCTGATGAACTGAGAATACATGTACCTTGTGCCTGCCCCCTTAACCCACTGCAGGCTGGGACAGGGAGCATTTCTCCTGCATGAAGCATGTTCACATGAAGGAGCAGCTCCTTTGCTGCTGTTCCTAGTTCAAAATATGTTGGCCTTGTTCCTTTATTTGATGTCTGTTGGAACAAAGCAAGATGAGAGGATTCTGGAATAGGTGATGTGTGCTGTTAGTGGGGTGCAGTGAGTTCCACACTGAATCTGCAGACACACAGGTTCCCTCTGAGACAAGAGTCCACCAGTTGCCTTTATGTCTAAGGTAGAAGCTGCAGACATTAAAGATGTTGAGAAGAAACAGCCCCAGGTGGGTGTTGGCATAGTTTTATCAAAGGGCTTTGAAGCACAGCACTGGTTTGGGCTCACCTGTGACATCCACACTCGTGCTGTAAGCATGGAAGGGTTTGCTTATGGAAGGACTTTGCTTATGCCAAACCTCCAGCATCCCAGGTAAGTTGGAGACAGCACAAGTAACTTATCAGTAAAAGTCACAGGAAGAAGCTTCTTTGTCCCCAGAGGTTTGGCACAAGCAGCTTTTTTTTTTTTGCTGCACTCCCTGGGCTTTTATTCCTGTTCCCTGCTCAGCAGAACACATCATGGTGCCAGCACATCTCCTGCCTGCCCCTGTCACCTGGGCAGGAGGTGTCACTTGGTTTTGGTTATGCTCTCCAGCCTGTCTGGAAGATGGGAAGCTTGACACTCAAAGAGGTGAGGGGTTTGGAGTAGAGATGCAGGAGATTTTGGAGCCGGAATTTGATTTTGGCATTGTGGCAAGCCCTTGTGATCTGTGTCTCAGTTTCCCCATGTGCCAAAGAGAGGTTTGGTGGTGATGTAGAAATGCCAGTCCCCTCTTGCAGGTCCAGGCTGGTGGAGGTGACTGAGCCCAGGAGGACAAGGCATTGCTGCTCTTCCTGCAGCCTCCAGCAATCCACCTTCAGGAACTGTTTCACTTCAGTAGCTGTTTCAGTGACTGTTTCACTGCTCCTCATTTCAACAGGAGCATCTCCCTCCCCTGGGAGTGTAGGTGGAGCAGGGTATTTTAGGATCAAGAGTACAGAGTTTTTCCCTTTGATCAGACCCTCGGCTTTGCAAACAGCACAGTGTCTGTGGCAGGGAAGGGTGAAAGTGGTGAAACTGAGGCACAGAGTGATTAAATGGCTTCCAGGAGGGGATCCCTGGTGAGCTACACAAGCCCTGGATCACACCCACTGGGGTTTTTTTCTGGTTTAGCTTTCCAGCAGCTTTGCACGTTGGGGTCTTTGTCCTTCCCTGGCCCCACTGCAACTCCCATAAGCAGCCACCCAGCAGGAATAGCTGTTGCTGCAGCTGGTTGCCCTTTGCATCCACGTTCCTGAACTGATAATTCTCGTGCCTTTCAGATACCATTGACAAGATTGTTTTGTTTCCCTCCTTTCCCATCTCCCTCCCCAGATCCCCCTTCATGCTCTCCCCCTCCTTCCTTCCCCAACTACTTGTGTTTCTAACCCTGAGTTTTATCCCTCATTTTTGTAGATTATGATTTTGGAGATGTCTTTCCAGCAATGCAGACCATGCCCAGCAGAGACTGGGAAGGTGGGACACACTCATCTGTTACCTTTTGGTTTTTTCTCTCTGCATTGCTGCCACCTGAAGCTTGCTGCATGCTTCCTGGGCTCATTTCTTTAACACCACAGCTTGATGGAATTCAGTAGAAGCAGAAAAGCACAAAAGTTTCCCCCCAAGGTGTGGGAGGTTGGCTGCCTTCACTGTGAAACCACGTGGAAAGCTTTCCCCAGCTCCTGGTGTATCCTCACCCTCACCTGGATGTGTTAGCCCAGAGCAGAGGGACATTTGCCTGCCTCTCCTGATGCCTCTGTGGCTTGTAGGTGTGTCTGACTGCTCTGTGGCAGCTCAGTACCTGAGGCCTTGCGTTATAAAGGAACTTTTATAGCAAGTTACAAAATAGAAGTGGCAAAATCACCCACCCCCCGTGAAGCTGTCAGGGGCTCAGTGGGTGGCCAAAAGCAGCCAGCTCTCCTCAGGCTGCACTAGATCTCCTCCCTTGGGGTAAAGCAACAGTGTGAAAAACTGATCCACCTTCATTGAGTTCCTGAAACCCCCGAAAAACAGCTGAATTGATCTTGCTTCCTTTCATCTGAGGAGGTTTTGTTTTCCCTGGACCTTTCTCTCCTGTGTCCAAACACCTCTGTTGAAGCCACAACACCCAGCTTATGGCTGTGAGCACTTTGGCTCATGGCACTTCTGCTTGGCTTTTCATTTGGCCACTTTTAAACCCAACTGATCAGCTGTGTCTGACCTTTCATGGCCAAGAGCATGGGCCCATTTCAGAGAGGTTTGTTTCTCCTTCGTCCCATGTGCAGTCCCTGTGTTGTACCCTTCGCACATCACAGGAGTAGGAGACCTCTCTGCTTCATCCCCAGAGGAGATACAACCCCTGCTCTGTCCTTTACAGCTAAAAGCTGGATGGAGCCTTGGATCTGAATTGCCTTGGCCAAATACCACCTGAATGTTGGGGGGAATTCTGCCTCAATTCCATATGGGTTGCTCTTGGGCTCTTAACACACTATCTCTCCCCTTTCTTACCCCACACACACACAGATGGTTTGATGTGTCCTTCAAGCTTGAGCACACATTGAGTGAACAAACCACACTGGGCAAACCCAACACCCAGTGAGCAACTTCAGCATGGGTGTTGGGTGCAGGCTGAGGGAAGCCAAAGGCTGCTGGTGGTGGGAGATCCCTCTGCTTTTGGGGTGCACACACACAGCTCCTGTGTGCAGCTCCCAGAGGCAAAGCAGCTCTGGTGGGAAGGTTTCATCTAAGCTTAGCTGGCTGATGCCTTCCTTGCTGGCTGTGTGTACAAAGAGGTTACAGAGAGTCAGGGCAATTCCCTGTTCTCAGCAAATGCATTTTTGGGGTAAAAGTCCTGTGTTTTGGACAAAGATTGGTTTTGTCTCAACAGAAGCAGCAGGGTTTAGGGGGAAAAAAAAGAATGACATTTATTTTGGTGATGCAGGCTGGAAGCCTGGGGCTGAAATAGCTTTCAAACATTAGCTTTTCCCTTTAATGTGGGCCTTAAAAATGCCCCTGATGTCCTTCCCCTGGCAGAGCTTGTGCCTCCCACGTGGCTCAGAGGGTGTTTCCTCAGGAGCAAAGCAGTGTTTTGAAAGCAGCCATCACAAAAACTGCCCTTTATTTGGTGTTTTGGGGTTATTCCTTCATAAAAGGTTTAATTTTCCTTCTCAAAACCTTCCCCCCTTTCCCTCAGAATCAGTCTGCTAGGGCTGTCGTTTCCTTCAGAAGGAGTGTCCTGGCCTAGCAAGAGGTTGCTGTCTGGCTTTGGAATGTAGGGTGCTGGAGAAGAACAGGGCATGAGTAACCTTCCTTCCATCATGACTTTGTGGATGGGTAACTCCAAGCATGACTCCTGTAGCCCCTTCTCCCTCTGCTCCTTTTCCATCTGAAGACTAACATGGGCCAAACTGATTGTGCTGCTACCTTGTCTGTGCAGCTTGGAAGCCCAGGGAGTGCTCTGTGTGTGTGTGTGTGTGTGTGTCCCACACACCTCCAGCCTCCCCTGTGTGTCTTGTGCAAGTGGAGAAAAGCAGCAGCTGGCAGGGGCTGCCCAGATGGGCTGTGGAGGCTCCTTCTCTGGAGACATCCCACCCCAGCTGGATGAGTTCCTGTGTGCCCTGCTCTAGGTGCTGCTGCTCGGGCAGGGGGGTTGCACTGGGTGAGCTTTCCAAATCCCTTCTAACCCTTCAGATTCTGTGCTGCTGGTTGCTCTCTCACAGAGGAGAGGCCAGAAGGCAGGGCAGCAGCCTCATTAACCTCCCTGTCATCTTGCTAAGGAGCACTGTGACCCCCCTTAGACCCCTCAAGTTCCTTCCCAAAGACACTCCCTCAACTTCTTAGCTAAGCTGCTGGCTCCTGAGTGAGTGAGCTGTTCCTCCCAGGTGGTGTGTGAGTGGCAGGGGGTGTGGAATGGTGGGCAATGCCAGGGCACACACTGGCCTCTCTGTCCCTCCTCTTCTGCTGCCTGCAGCAATCTCTAAAGCCGAGCTGGGCTCATGCTGCTGGGTGCCTGGGAGCAATACAGTAGTGCCCTGAGCCCCACAGCATGCAGCTTTGCTTGATTTGATGGCATCCAGCTGCCTGAGCTGATGTTAAGCCCACTTTTCCTTCCTTGTCTTTCCAGATGGAGACCTGACGGACACTCAGCTCAGCTGCCCACCCTCTGCCGCCTCCGAGGCCGACGGCAGCAAAGCCTCTGTGAAGAGCCCAACTCAGCGCTACAACCCCTTCAATGAGGAGAAAGCTGATGTGCCATCCTCCACTGACACCACCCCAGTGCACACAGCTGCTCAGGAGAAGGCTGAAGCCACCCCTGAAGGAACAGATCAGTCTGAGAGCTGCACAGAGCTGGAGGTCATCAGGTAGGACAGAGCTGTCTGGCCTAGGAACGTGGCCCTGAGTAGTAGCTGACACCTGAAGGATGATGATCTGCCACCCCTGCCAGTGGGTTTATACCTCCAGACACCAATTAATGCTCTCAATGGAGTTTGGTGCATCTGTAGAGCTACAGCCTGGCTTAACTTTGCCCTTTGCCCAGCAGTCTGTATCAGAGAGCCTGGAGGATGCCTTGAGCTTGTCTTTGGAGCTTTCTCCAGCTGGTGGCAGCTTTGCAGCGACTCTGGGACTCACATTCTCTCTCCTGTGCTTCCTCTTGTTTGTCAAGGAGATGTGGCTAAACCTGTTGAGGGAGATGCCTCAGCAGACCTGTGTTTGACTCTTGCAGAGGAGATCCCCAGGGCTTCCTCAGAGCCCTTCACCCAGACAAAGAGCTCAAGGCTCTGTCTGCTCACACCCAGGGCTGGGGACACCCAAAAACCAGCCCAGCAGACCTGTGCTTTGTCCTCAGCCCCTGTTTTTCCTGGGAGGAGCAGAGGGGCTGGGTTATATCCCTCTGGTAGACACATGGGGAGCACCACATTCACTACCCAAACAAGAATGACCTGGCAGCAGTTTGGGTGCCATGAGGACACTTCCAAAGCTGTCACCCTCATAGGCTGTTGGGGGTTTATACCTCCAAACACCACAATCTTNAGTCTGAGAGCTGCACAGAGCTGGAGGTCATCAGGTAGGACAGAACTGTCTGGCCTAGGAACGTGGCCCTGAGTAGTAGCTGACACCTGAAGGATGATGATCTGCCACCCCTGCCAGTGGGTTTATACCTCCAGACACCAATTAATGCTCTCAATGGAGTTTGGTGCATCTGTAGAGCTACAGCCTGGCTTAACTTTGCCCTTTGCCCAGTAGTCTGTATCAGAGAGCCTGGAGGATGCCTTGAGCTTGTCTTTGGAGCTTTCTCCAGCTGGTGGCAGCTTTGCAGCGACTCTGGGACTCACATTCTCTCTCCTGTGCTTCCTCTTGTTTGTCAAGGAGATGTGGCTAAACCTGTTGAGGGAGATGCCTCAGCAGACCTGTGTTTGACTCTTGCAGAGGAGATCCCCAGGGCTTCCTCAGAGCCCTTCACCCAGACAAAGAGCTCAAGGCTCTGTCTGCTCACACCCAGGGCTGGGGACACCCAAAAACCAGCCCAGCAGACCTGTGCTTTGTCCTCAGCCCCTGTTTTTCCTGGGAGGAGCAGAGGGGCTGGGTTATATCCCTCTGGTAGACACATGGGGAGCACCACATTCACTACCCAAACAAGAATGACCTGGCAGCAGTTTGGGTGCCATGAGGACACTTCCAAAGCTGTCACCCTCATAGGCTGTTGGGGGTTTATACCTCCAAACACCACAATCTTCCAGGCACTTCAACCCTCTTTTAGCAGGCAAGGACACACATCATTCCCACATCCTCTTGCAACCTTCTCCCTCCTCAGCATCTTGCACTCACACAGGGATCTCTGTGATCCCCTTTGCAGCCAAGGGAAGCCCAATATAATGCACCCAGCAGCTGCTGCCTCTATTCTCTTTTGGCTAGGTAGGAAGCAGTGTCTGTACCCTCCTTTTTCCTGTGATGGAGGCTCTTTGTGGCCACACACTGAGTGACCTTGATACAAGGGTTTCTCTGCAATGGGGAAAGATGCAAAAGGGAGTTGTTGGGGAAGGATGAGACCCCTTCTAAGCAGGCACAGTGACATCTCTCTTGCTCTCTTCTCACACAGGTTAGCTAAGAAGAAGAAAACAGGCAAGAAGAAGAAAGTGAAGGCTGAGGAGCTGCTGACCAACTCTGTGCCTGTAGTACCTGAGAGCAAACAGCTGAGCGGGGACAGCGGCGTCAACGGGCTGAGTGACAGAGACGAAGCACCCAGAGCCCAGCCTCCCACTCACCCAGAGGAGCAGGAGAAGGGTTGTGAGTGCTCTGCCTTGAGCCACGTGGCTTTACGCATCCCTGAGCTGAAGGACAAGTCCATGGAGAGCTTGGGGCAGCCTCTGAGCAAGGTGATGGACACACTCAACGGGCAGCTGGAGCCCGGCGGCTGGGGCGGCCCCAGCGAGCCCCCCGGGCAGTCCTTTCGGACTGATACGCCAGGGGAGGCCACAGATGGATCTTCCTCTGGCGACTTTAGTGAGGGGATTTCAGCCCCCATGGACTTCTACCGCTTTACCATCGAGAGTCCAAACGCTGCTGCACCAGGTGGTGGCCACCATGACTCTCCAGGGCCTGGCCAACCGTCACATGTTTCTGGTAGCCCAAAGGTTGTTGAAGGACAAGAAGAAGAAGAAAAGGGAGCAGGAGAAACAGTTGGGGCAATAGAGGAGTGTGGAAGAAGGGCAAGTGATGAAGCTCAGACTGGCCAGATGGATGCTACTAACCCTCAGGCTCTTGGAGAGCTGAAAAAGGAGCAGCCCAGCCCTTCCCTGAGCAGTGCTGAGGACTCTGGTGTGGAGGAAGGGCAGGGCAGCCCTTCAGAGCTGACCCATCCCTCTGAGTTCAGGTGAGAAGCAGAGAATCACAGAATGGCAGGGGTTAGAGTCACAGAATGACTGAGGTTGGAAGGGACCTCTAGAGGTCATCTAGAGGGGACCTTTAGAGCTCATCCAGTCCAACCCCCTGCAGAAGCAGCTCCCACCTAGATCAGGTCACACAGGAATGTGTCCAAGGGGGTCTTGAATAGCTCCAAGGAAGGAGCCTCCACACCCTCCCTGGGCAGCCTGGGCCAGGGCTCCCTTACCTCAGCAGTGAGAGAGTTTCTCCTTATGTTTCAATGGAGCTTTTTGTGTTCCAGCTTCATCCCATCACCCCTTGTCCTGTTGCTGAATACCAGAGAAAAAAAGTGCTGCCCCAACCTCCTGACAACCCATCACTTAGATACTTATAAATATGAATGAGATCCCATATAAATATGAATGAGGTCACAGTGAGGCTGGGTTTGCTCATCAGGGAGAGCATCTTCCAAACACTCCTGAGCTCAGGCTGCCGCTTTTCCCTCTGTCCTCGGGCTGGGAGGCAAAGACCATCCTTTTCCAGGATGAAAATGAATCACAAAGGTCAGAAGGAGAAGGTTTTATTGGGATCAAGAGGTGGACAAGTTCAATAAGGAAGGGAATGGCCCTTCCTGGGCTCAGCCAACCCCCTATCTGTGGCCATCCTCTCTCATCTGTCTTTCCAGGGTGGACAACAACCATCTCCTCCTGCTGATGATCCACGTCTTCCGGGAGAACGAGGAGCAGTTGTTCAGGGTAAGGTGCTTGTTGTCTCCTCTCCTGCCAAGCACCAGCTCAGGCAGCAGCAGCAGCCACAGGCTCAGAGCTCTTTTCCCTCCACACAGATGATCCGAATGAGCACAGGGCACATGGAGGGGAACCTGCAGCTCATCTATGTCCTGCTGACGGACTGCTACGTCTACCTGATCCGTAAAGGTAGCCCATCCCCACACAGCCCCTGTGCTTAGCTGCAGGGAGGGAGGCTTGCTGGGTCCCTAAATCCCTGATCCCTATATTAGGACACTGTAGCTCTCTATTTTCACTTCCAGCTCCTGCCAGTCCCATCTTCTCCCCTGGGGCAGTGGCACAGTAGGGAGCTCAGGTTGTCTCCCAAGGGTTTGCAGATCTGTCTTTGCCCTAAATCCAGGCAGCACTGGGGCTTTTTCCCCTCCCCTCATGTGTGTGTCTGTTTGTGTGTGCCAGGGGCAGCAGAGAAGCCCTACATGGTGGAGGAGGCCGTGTCCTATAACGAGCTGGATTACATCTCGGTGAGTGCAGCCTGGGTCAGGTCATAGAGTCACTGAATCTCAGAGTGCTGGGGAGAGAAGGGCCCTGCAGAGCTCACCCAGCCCAACCCCCCTGCTAAAGCAGGTTCCCCTGGCTCAGGGGGCACAGGAACGTGTCCAGGTGGGGTTGGAAACCTCCTGAGAAGGAGCCTCCACACCCTCCCTGGGCAGCCTGGGCCAGGGCTCCCTCACCTCAGCACCAAAGGAGCTTCTCCTTGGGTTTAAAGTGGAATTTATTGTGTCAGTCCTCCTGGGGGGAGCATGAGGTGAGTTTGGGGGTCTGTCCTCACGTCTCCAGTCAAAGCAGTGTTGGAAGCATCACAGTGAGGTGTCATTGTGGGGTGCTCTGTCCACGGGGAGCATTTTGGCCAGTGAATCTCTGAGGCTGGGAGAGTTTGAAGCAGCCCCCTCTCTGCTGCCACCTCCGTGGGTGCTCAGCTTGCTCGTATCTTCACACGGGTAGTAGAGCAACCCCTGACCTTCTCCCCTGGGGCCAGAGGCCAGGTTCAGCCCTGCTTTGTTACCTCTTGCCCCCTTCCCAGCTCCCTTAACCAGTCCTGTGTGGCACAGGTGGGGCTGGATCAGCAGACAGTGACCCTGGTGTGCACCAATCGGAGGAAGCAGTTCCTGCTCGACACCGCGGACGTGGCTCTCACTGAGTAAGCAGCGACCAGCTGGTGAGCTGGGGCTTTCCTCCTCGGGTGCAGGACCTCTCTGCATGGCACCTTGGCCACCTGGTGTCACCTGGAGAAGGCACAAGACCATGGTGACAACCCTTCATGCCAGAATCCTGCCACCAGTGAGGGTTTGGGAGTTGATGTCGCAGGCTAGACCCTGCAGGCAGCTGGAAAGGCTTTAAGCATTATAAGCTCCAAGTAGCTTCCAGCAGTCAGCTCAGGCTGACAGCCTCAGGGCTTTCGGCAACACAGAACTACACATCCTTCCTGTCACTTGGGATGAGTAGAGACAAGGGCTTGAGTTTCCAAGCATGTCCTTGGGCCTCTCTGTGTATTGTCACTTCGGGGAGGTGACCCTGTTAGGGCCTGGATAGGATCTGGATGGGGATGGATGTCACAGAGCCACAGCATCTCAAGGGCTGGCAGGGAGCTGGAAAGCTCATCCAGTGCAACCCCCGTGCCAGAGCAGCAGCACCTAGAGCAGGGCACACAGGAACTCATCCAGCTGGGGTGGGATGTCTCCAGAGAAGGAGCCTCCACAGCCCATCTGGGCAGCCCCTGCCAGGGCTCCCTCACTGAAACAGGGAAGAAGCTTTTCCTTGTTTTTCTTTGGAACCTCTCCATTGGCCATCACTGGGAACAGCCTGGCTGCATCCTCCTGACAGCCACATATTTAGAAACATTCATGAGCTCACCCTCTCCTTCTGGAGCTCAGGCTTTGCAGCCTCCCTTCACCTTTGATCTTTTGGGTTGATTTGGATCCCTTTTGATGTGAAAGAAAAGAAACCCACATTGAAAGAAAGAAACCCCCCCGCCTTTGGCATCAGAGAGCATGAAGGAGGTGAGGAGCTGTTTGCCCTGGCTTCCATCACAGATCTCTTTGTCTCCTTGTCAAGGTTCTTCCTGGTGTCCTTGAAGTCAGCCATGATCAAGGGGTGCCGGGAGCCGCCGTACCCCAGTGTCCTCACCGATGCCACCATGGAGAAACTGGCACTGGCAAAGTTCGTGGCTCAGGAGTCCAAATGTGAGGTGAGTTTGGATCCTGGTGAGTTTAAATCTCTCAGGCTGAGAGATCTAAACAGGAGGATCTGAGACAGGAGGTTCCATCCCATTGACTCCTCCCTGCCTGACTCTTGGCAGGCCTGTGATGTGGTTGTGCATTTCTATGGGCTGGTGCACTGGGAGGATCCCATGGAGGAGGCGCTGGGACCCACCAGCACCGGCTGCTCCTCGGCAGAAAACGCTGTCACCAAGGATGGAATCCTGCACTACAAGGCAGGGACCTCCTACCTGGGCAAGGAGCAGTGGAAGACCTGCTTTGTGGTGCTCAGGTGGGTGCTGGGGCTGTGGCTGGGGATAAAGGTCAGCCTGGGCTTGTCAGAGAAGGTGCTGGGACTGGTTTTGTGCTTGGGAGATAGACAGGACCCATCTTGTCACCTGGGAGGTGGCTTCCCAGGGCAGGAGGGGCTGTGGGACCGAAGGCAGAGGGTGTTTGGGCAGTTGCTGGTGCTGAGCTGACTCTCTTACCATCTCTCTCCTCTTCCCAAATGGCAGCAATGGCATCTTGTACCAGTACCCAGACCGCACCGACGTCACCCCTCTGCTCTCCATCAACATGGGGTAAGTGCTGGTAGGCTGAAGCAGAGACATCTGGGCATCAGAACCAGCCTGAGATGCTGAGGGAGATGTTTCTGGACAGGTCATGATCCAGGACTCTCTGTTTGCTCCTGGTTGGTGACAGCTGCCCATTTGCTTTGGCTCAGATGTGCTTGGGCTGGTTTCCTGCAGGTTCTAACATGCCAAGCCCACCCTTTGCAGGGGAATTGGCTGCTCAAGGGCTGATGTTGCTCCTCCAAGAGCCACACTGAGCAACCTCTGCAAACCTTCCACTCTCAGCTCTGTGCAGAGCCAGACTCCATCCTCAGAGCCAGCACAGGGCACATCCCAGCTGGGAACAGAGTGTCTGTGGAGGGAAGGGGTGACACAGAGCACAGGGAGGGCAGGTGGAGGCTGTTTCCAGACCACTCCATGCAGCTCATGTCCATCCTCCCCCCTCTCTCCCAGCGGTGAGCAGTGTGGGGGATGCCGGCGCTCCAACGCCACCGACCGGCCCCACTCGTTCCAGGTGATCCTGACCGACCGGCCCTCGCTGGAGCTGAGCGCTGACAACGAGGAGGACATGGCAGACTGGATGCAGTACTTCTGCCAGGCTGTCTCCAAAGGGGTGAGCCAGGGACAGGCCTCCAGGCATGGCTACATCACCCCCCCCCCACTGAGCTGCCTTCACCCACAGCTCCCATGGAATCACAAGTCGTTTGGGTTGTTGAAGCCCCTGA